>DWKL01001019.1:0-15869 GCA_018249415.1 Phareas burnsi | reverse complement strand
CCATACCGGTTTGACACGCAGAGGGTACTGGGTTCTGAGTTTGGGTGTGTGTATTCGTATTTATATGTCGTGTCCATGGCGCCCACAGGTATCCCAGTGCCGGGCTATGAGTGAAAAATGCGTTGCTTATTTATTTATTATGAGAAAATCTCTACGGAACCAATTCCGTCAGAGCTTTTCATTGGTATCTATTTATGGACGAACCAAAAAATTCCCAACACAATACAGTTTTGTAATACATATACACGGGCAATATATAATTATAACAGAATATTGAAAAATCAATAAAATCTATTTAAAGATTATTCACACAATTCAAGCTTCAAGTAACCTCCTTACTTCTTTACTGCAATTAAAATATGTATATAATATATTAACACATCTCAGAGTTCTCTGTAAAGTTCTCGAAGATGTGTGAAGTTTACCAATCCGCACTTGGTCAGCGTGGTGGACTAAACTTGATTCTGAGAGAAGACTCGTGCCCAGTAGTGGGACATTATTGGATTGATAATGATATTAACTAGGACGTACATAGTCCGTACTTCTCAGTTATATTTAGTTTTTATATATGAAACTTATGGAAATAGAAAGCCCACCTAGTGTTTTTATAGTAAAGAATTAGTAAACGAACTTGCATGACGGTATATCCTCGCCGTCCATATACATATATTTTTTCTTTTTTTATTGAAGAGTAGCAAATGAGCGCGGACACCCACATCTAATCTCAAACAGAACTAAAGTTCTATATGAGGTCGTGTATAGATGCGTCACTATTCCTAAGATCTGTATCCGGCGGCCGCATCTTTCCAACCGAAACACAAAAACTGCTTCACGGCAGATTATGAGTGCTGCGGATTACTTCCAAGACCAAATAGGATGGAACTCCTATCCGAGGACTAAGTTAGAAAGCCTCGAATAAGTGTACTACACCATCAGAACACGTTAAACTTTGTTAAGCTGTTAAACTTTCTTAAGCTATCAAAAGTTGTTAAGCTGTTAAACTTTGTTAAGCTGTTACACGTTGATAAGCTGTTATTCAAATGGAATTTATAGCGGAATTAGAGCGTTGTAATAAGACAGAAACACATGTAGCAACAGTACAACTGGAATCAAATAGCGAAGATTCCTCACACACTGAAGGCGCCCTGCCGCCCATAGACATCCCTCAACGATCCCAATTACGACTGCAATCCTACCTTCGATTATTTGGGTTGTTAACCCTGAACACTAAGTTGGAACGTTGCATTTTAGAACTTACATAATAGTTAAGTAGCTCCGTAGTTTGAATATATGCTTCTTCACTCGAGCTCTGGATTCAAACCCTGCGATGTACGGACCCGTGAACTCGTTAAATATGATTTATGAACCAAGTATAAACCAGCGATAAAATCGCCCGTTGTATTGTGCCAATAACTTGCGCGTTTATTGCGCGTATGTTCTTGTGGTACGCAATAAAATACATATATTTGTACTGTGTCGTATCGCATCGAGTCGCATAGTATTGTATTCTCAAGGCATCGTAACGTGGCGTATCGCATTGCATCATGTCGTGTCGTGACTTGTCATGTCGCATCTTATCGTATAGTGTGGTGACGTATCATATCTTGATGTATCGTATCGCACAGTATTGCATTATACGGTATCGTATCGTATCGTATCAAGACGTATCTTATTGTATCTCATCCTATCGTGTCGTGACATATCGTACAGCATTGCCGTGTCATTAGTTACCCACGGTCAAGCTCATCTAACCTCAAACAGGACTGAAGTCTTTTTCCAGGTCATACGTAGATGAGTTAGTAATGCGAGAGTAATCTCGAAGACTAAGACGGTCGTCTCGCATGAAAGTGACAACCTCATCTCTCCGACTAAAACACAAGAATTGCTTCACGGTGGCTTACGTCGGCAGCAGTTGGTATTTCCTCTTAAACAACAGTTCTACTACCTATGAAAACGTAATTAAACTACCACTTAACACGCCATCAGAAATTTTACTTCGAACCGCCCTAAAAACCGTCACAGAAAATTTATTTGTAAAGTCATTCATTAACGAAATTGCCCTACCGATGCTATTTCGAATCAAACAAGGCGTAGCAAATTGGAGAGGAATCACACATTTCCAAAAAATAAATCGACCTTTTAGTGACGGAGGAACGTATCTGTTCCATGCATGTTTTTTTTTATTGATAAATACGATTCATTCTGACAATTGCCTTTTTTATGTTTGAAGAGTAGCAAATGAGCATGCAGCCCACCTGATGTTAAGTGGTCGCTGCAGCCCATGTACACCCACATTTAACTTCAAATAGGACCGAAGCTCTGTTAGGTCGTCTATAAATCCATCATTATTCCTTAGGACTAAGATGTTTGCCTCGCTGTAAGTGTACCCAGCAACCGTAGCTCTCCAACTGAAACAAGAGTTGCTTCACGGCGGGTTGTGAGGGCACCGATGGTACTGCTTTTGGTGAAGTGTTCTAGCCCCTTTAAATAAGTTAAACCCCTTATTAAGTTAGTTTAAGCATTGGCACACGTATGTTTTTTCTGTAATGAGAGGATAGTGAGGGCGCCACATTCTTCGACGTTTTCTGTAAATTATGATATTTGAATAAATAAATCTTTCTATACTCTTAGCCTCCATAGGATTCTAGTCTTGTGTACGATGAACACACACAGACGACTTCGCAAACACCCAGGCTCATAGCAGAATTCTAAATTCGCCATTTAGATGTATGTATGTAAAGCTGGGTACCAACTCCGGTGCACGCTGCGGGTCAGACCGGTACGCTGACATTGAAGCTTCAGATATCTCTGAAAGGTAGCAGAAATAGCAATCACTACGTGTTAAAATTTTTTAGATAAAGTTTCTTAGCCCGATCTGATTAAATAAATAAACAAAAAAACAAAACTTTATACTTTTAAAGCCCTACGCTAGGATACCCTGCGTCGTGGATGCATGACACATACAATGTCCAGTACAGTGATTTAACACCAGGTGGCCTGCATGCTCATTTGCTACACTTCTTATAAAAAAGCGTACATATTTTAAATTGAACGGAAACCTGCAATGATAACTAAGTTTTACACAAATAGATACAAAATTTACCTGAATAAAGGTCTTTACTTTAGAAATCCTTTAAATCGTACGAGCGTAGAAACAAGCTCCAGCTATACAAGATACCCTCCCCCTTCTTGCTTTATACACGTGCGGGTGATTTAGGGGGTTTTATATAATGGTGCAAGGTTCTTCGTAAACAGGGTGGATCTCATTTGTTGAACTTCTATTCATAGTTTGACAATACTATGAATTCGGTTAGTTAACGCTGGTCACACTTTTCTTTTTTGTATATCATAGAAATAGCGAACGACCATACAGTCTACCTGATGGTAAGCTACCGCCTCCCATAGACATCCGTAATGAAGGACAAATAGGATTGAAGATCTGAGGTCAGCCATAGACGTGTTTGTACTTTTGAGGACTGAGTTGGAACGGCTTGTGTAGTATCTACCTCATCACAGCTCTCAAACCAGAACACAGTAGCATTTACAGCTGTTGTTATAAAGAAGAAATAGGTGTGCTGTCTTTCGATAGAACAGTTCAACCGGGAGATGTCACCGCCGCCCTCACAATCCACCGTGAAATAATTCTCGTGTTTCGTTTGGAGCGGTGTGGTTGTCGGGCACACTTACAAGCGAGGCGATCATCCGAGCACTTAGGAGTAGTAACACATCTATGTATTATCGCCAATACATCTTCAGTTCCATCTGATGTTAGATGTGGGTGTTCACCACGGTGGTGGTGGTGTGGACGGATTGCAGTGACCATCTAACATCAGGTGGCCAACATACCCGTATGCTATTTTACTAACATGAAAAAAAAAAATACATTTGTGGCCATTTTTTATCATATCTATTTCCAACATTTCCGTACCGTTTTGAATCTGTCCAAGCTTAAAACCCACGGGTACAATATAAAAAGAGAACCATTGACACAATACTTCGAAATTCAAATCTGACAGATTCAACAGATAGCTGCCTTAGTTTCGAATTTCGAATATTCAAACTCGGAACAGCTTTGATTCAGATCTAAGCTCGGATTCTTTGTTCGATAAAGATTCCTTTATGAAAAATATTTGGATTTTTACCAAAATACTATTTACACTCACTAAAAAATTAAACTGAATTCTATTATTAGGATATAAGACACATTTTTACTTGAAAATTATAACGTCCAACCGAACGTATAAGTTTGTTAATATTTGAACCGAACATTATTATTTGTAGTTAAATAAATTGGCCGTAGGTCTTATTTCCTTTGAACAAAGTTCTAATTCAATTGACAATAACTTTGACAGATACAAGTCAAAAGGACGTCGAAACTCTACGCGTTACGTCCTATTGTCAACGCTAATCCAGAGAGAATAGTTTTTCTTTTATTTTTTTGTAAACAGCAAAATCTTTTGTGCTTATTCGCACATTTTCGAGTAACTCAATATGTGCGCTGAATTCTTCAATGAGGAATTTTTTGTGATGCCAAATTGAATTTTGAAATTACCCATAGTAAGATTTATTACAGCTATTTCATTTCACAAAGGTACGTTATGCAAACTTTATGATAGATGTAATAAAGTTGATAATCGTATGTATCTTAGTCATCGTAAATGCAACTAAACTCGATATTATTGACGTATTGACAAAAAAAAAGGTATTGTCGATTTTTTTAAGAGTACTGATGTGTTAAAATGGAGGTTTACATTTTACGATACTTCCTTATTAATTTCTTTCTTGTACCAACAAATCTATTTGATGACCTACGTGGTACAGTGGCAATCATATTGATACGACACGCAGAGGGTTCCGAGTTCGATTCTCAGCCGGTCGTGTAAGACATCTAAATAATGAATGTAGATGTCTGTCCTAGGCTTAAGCGTTTGGTGGCTATTGCCGCGGGAAATGTCTACGGGCATCACGCAAGGGCATCACTAGTGGGTTCTTCTGAGCAGCCAGCAAGCCTGAGATCCCGAAGCTTTCCTACACGCTCAATGTAGCTGCCGGGGGGGTTTTAATGAGTAAAAATGTCTCATAACCTGATCCTTTCCTCAAAAGGTTGGGTATCTTCAGAAGATTTTCTCCCCGATACCAGAAAAAGCCTTGGGCGTTTGTGTACTTGTCATTGTATATGTGACACCCACGACACAGGGAATCCTAATGTGGGGCTATGAGTGTAGAAAGGGTGATATTTTAAAAGCATTATTTTAAAATTTTAATTTGTAATTCTATTGTGTTGGAAGGTTTTTATTAGACTATTAATTTTAAATGTTAATTTAATAATTTCATTAGAATTTGTTTCGTTGAATTTAATTTAATTTGAATGTATATGACCGGTGTTTAAAAATATAGCGGTACCTAAATGCCATTTTTATTCAAATCAATATTTGGTGAGATATGCACACACTAATTTTACTAATTTTACTACTTACTAATACTAATTTTTGAACTCATCATCATCGATCCATTACTGTCCCGCTGTTGGGCACGGGTCTCTCCTCAGAATGAGAGGGGTTAGGTCCATAGTCCACAACACTGGCCAAGTGCGGATTGGTAGACTTCGCACAGCTTCGAGAACTTTACAGAGAACTCTCAGATGTGATTTCCTCACGATGTTTTCCTTCACCGTTAAAGCAAGTGATAATTAATTTCTAAAATGCACATAACTTCCAAAAATCAAAGATGCATGGGGGATTTGAACCTTGCACTCGCGTGCGGAGTCAGTATTTTACCACTAAACTATCAATGTTATGATATGCAATTTTTGGACTAAATTAAATTACTTAAAATTAGTAATAGAACTTGAAAATACTTTCAATGAGAACCGTTTTGAACATAATTTTGTTGCATAGTTTTGGAAATGTAATAATTAGATAAAATGTTTAAAAAACCAAAATGGCGTCTATGTATATTTTTTAGTGCAGCACATGAGAATTACTGGTTATTATTTGACTGCTCCTGAAGCAGAGTAAAGGTTTTCGAGTGTTTGTATATATGTTTTTCTTTGTCACGGGCTGTGGCATAAACAGTTTGATGGTTTTTAACATATGAAGTGTTGATAGCCTTGTAATGGCAAAGCGAGTGACACTTGATACATTAAAGTTACAAAAAATCTGACTGGCGTCTTTATTTTGTTTCTTTCAGCGCGGCATATGCGGCTTAGTTAACTGTTTCTCCAATCCAGTTTTTTATTTCCTATTTAATTTGTTTTGCTTAAATAAGCTAATTGCAATGGTCGAGGAAATTGCACTACACTTCATAAAATATATCTGTCTGTCTGTCCCTCTGAAGCATTATTAACAACTGGCAATTGTAATGGCTTTTAAATTTATTAGCTATTTCCAGCTCTAAGCCTATAAAGACATTATGGTTCATATAGGTTGTACCGCAAGCGAGGGACGATAACCTTCGCTTGATTGTCATAGCCAGGTTTTTTTTTCAAATTCAAATTCATATGGAAATTATTTCGAATTGTTTCTTTTATCGCATAGGAGTAGTAAATTAGCGTGCGATCTACGTGATGCTAAGTGGTCATTGTGGTGGTAGTGGCTACTGTAGCCCATGGACACCCACATCTTTAAAATAGACGTATAAATATATTCTCATATTATAATCCGATATAGCTTATCGCCTATAGCTCGCGTTCATACGCAGGAATTCCTCTGATTTGAATGGCCATCTCCTAATGACAATTGCGATGCCCTTCTATCAGGTTAACACACAAATGCGGTAAAGGGTTTATACGTTCGTGAGCGGCGCCGCACTCATTCCTTATAACAGCAGTTTGTGTTCTGGTAGCAGAGTAAGGGGACGAATAACGAAAAGGCATTTTAACTTCGTCCTATTTATAATGGGGCTGTAATCGAATTCACGTAGGACTGTCGTTTCTAATAGCAGTGTTAAATATTGCTGTGTTCTGGTTTGAAGTGTGTTATAAGATAGATACACTTGAGGATTCCTAACTTAGTCCTTAAGCTTAGTAACGCATCTGTGACTAGTCTTAGCTAAGACTTGAGTCCTATTTGATGTTGATTACAGATTTCTATTAGTGGCAGTGGTCACTTACCATCAGGTGGACGCCATGTTACTAATGTGCGTATATTTAAAAAAATCGGTCTGTAGCAAATACATATAGACGGCAGTGACCGCTTAGCACATGTAATAACATGTGTATTAATTACGTATTAGGAATACCAAATACATAATTAATACACGTGACGTCCCGATTTAGTCACTAAAGGACCGACATCAGGTAGGACTCGAATCCTGTTCACATTAATTCAAAAATCCCAAAATAAATTCAGAAGTTATTGAAAATATATTCAAAAGTTTTTTTCCGACAGTACCTTACAACTGCCATTATCTCTCAAGCGAAGGAATCCTATTGATTGCGATATTCCCATGGGCACAACTGCCCATTCATTACAACTAATTCGTCATTTTCAACCTTATTTTAAGAGCATTAAGAACTACTCAACAAATACAATAACATTTTTTAAACGCTTTATCAATGAACTCAAAAACTTAGAAAGCTGATTGATATTCGAGACAACGCCATCTAGCGGCCCTTTGTGGAATTTTCCAAACATATTTTTTATGCAATACAAAAATAAACTTTTTTTATAGCAAAGAAATAGCAAAAGAGTCTTCAGTCCGCCTGCAGGTAAGAAGTCACTGCAGCCCATGGGCATCTGCAATCAACCCCAAATAGTATTAAACTTTTACCTATGTATGTATGAGCACTGTCCATAACACGTCCACATCTAACGTCAAACAGGACTGAAGCTCTATCTCAGTTACGTAAATACGTCACTAACTCTTAAAAACTAAGATGGTTGCCTCGCTTGTAAGTGTACCCGGGAACCGCACCTTTCCAAGCGAAATACAAGAATTGTTCTACAACCGAAACATACGAATTGGTACACGGCTTATTGCAAGGGCGGCGGTGGTGCCTCCACGGTCGGATTATAGTTCTATCATAAAATTATTCAATATTAGTACTTAAGTCGTGCACTATCATTTCATAATTTTAAGAATTATAATATTTTTCATTTTAATTACATTTATATAAAAAAAAATGTACTTTTAGTCCTCTGGCTGGATGAAACGTAACGTCGTTGAGAATATGGAGAGAGAAGAAACCCTTGATGTTAACATTTCCCACCCGCTGACCGTCTCCCTACCGTGTTGACAGTGCCGTAGGGTATGAAGCGCTGAGAGGGCAGGACGTCCCTAAAACGCTACGTACAATGCTGCGTATCTACTCGATAATTCTCTGATTCTAGTTCCAAGTACCCAAGCACACAAGTCCATAGAATATATCACCTATGTGTTTTGTTTTCCGTTGGAATTAGTACGAGCCGGCGAGACCCCTGTCGAATGTCGCACGTCTGTCGCGAGTACCATCTACAGCGTGTTTAGAAATAAATATTCAATATTTAAATAGGCCTGTTGTTTTCGTTGTAATTATCGCAGGAAACATATGACGATAGAAGTGCGAAATTGGAGTGGTCCACGCGGTTATCGAGTCCAGCATGTTATGTCGGATTTCGCATAACATGCTAGCACCACATAGAGATGAGTTTACAGTCACGCATTTGTGATTGTTAAGTACTTATCAAGTTGCAGCGTTTCTTGTGTATACTGTTACTATTGTACGTGGCTTTTCGTTTAGGTACATGCTCGTGTGTGTGTGTGTGTGTGTTTGCCAGCAGACGGGATACGGGAGGGATAAGGGATACAGTAATGACAGCGGACGCGGAAGAAGTAGCGCATGATAACATTTCTAGCGTTTTTACATTGTTTTCTGGTAATCAGTGGAGTTTCAAGCTCCTTTTAAAACTAAAAAACTAGTTGTGTTATTTAGTTCTGAAATAAAATGCAGTTGCAGCACTGACAGTGGTAGTAAATCTAAGGTTTTTCATGCTGGAGTCCGCTGGGGGTTCGAATATTGGGCACGTGCCTCTGATTTTTCGAGTTTATGTGTATATTAGAAATGAACTCGATAGGAATTTAATTGATGGTAGAAATTTAGCTTGCTTTAATGGCAAAGGAAAACGTCGTCAGGAAACGTTCACTCTGTAAAGTTCTTCATAAATTTACCGAATGTGCGTTAAGTCTATGTAAACATATGTAATCATTTTAGTTATAATCCGCATTTGGTCAGCTTAATGGACTATATCGTAGCCCCACTTATTACGCCTTTCGAGTCTTGTCCCCAGCAGTGAGATTGAAATGGGTTGATGACGATGATCAAGAGACATAGCACAATGGTCATTAAATGCCTATAGTAGAGTGGTCATATCCTAACGGTAGCTATTTACTATTAGATGTGCTGTATATTGCATTGCTATTTCTATACCAAAATGTGATAGTTAATTGGTTTTTTTCCACTAATTGTATTTGGAAATAAAACAAAACAGAACAAGCTGTAGAAGTAACATGTTAAGGGTGGTCTGTTTTTTTATTTTATTGCCATAATCTCATTTGTTGCCTTTTTGAATCTATGGACTCAAGCGGCATAGGCGCGGTCAAGCGTGAGCTGTTTCGTAAGTAATGTAAAAAACCTAAAAGTATAGGTGAACTCTTGGTGGTTCGGCTTTGGTGGAGTCTATCTATCTATCTTTATAGCAACGGTGCAGGCTGCTGTTTTCTAGTTTTGAAAGGTGTGGTTAGATTTTTACACTCATAATCCCATATTAGGATTCCCTGCATCGTGGGTGCCATGGACACATACAAAGACGAGTATACAAACACCCAATCCTAGAACAGAAATTAAAATTTATCATTTAGATGTCTGCCGGGCCCGGAATCGAACCCGGAATCCTCTACGTGTCAGACCGGTGTGTTGATCGCTGCGCCATGCGGATCGTCATTTATTACGGAATTACATTAATTTACAATAACATAATTGATTTGAAACCTTGTCGGTATGGAGATATTGATTTGTTGATATGTTGTCGATGTGCGGAGCGGTTCACGACGCAGTTTAGAGAATACATCACCTGCTATTGCCTAGCAAGATGTTTTTGCTATGAAGAAAAACAAAGGACAAACTCATATATACATATATAAATACATATAGCACTCTTTTGAATAGTTGTTCAACTGCAGGTCGACCGCGGAAGTACTAACGCCGCTCTCACAATCCGTCGTGAAGCAATTCATGTTGCGATTGGAGATTTGTGGTTGTCCGGTATACTTGTAAGCATGACGATCATCTTAGTTCTCAGAAGTAGTGAAACAACTGCGTACGACCTCAAATAGGACTTCAGTCCTGTTTAAGGTTAGACGTGGGCACTCGTGATCGCCTCGCTTGTACCCGACGACCCTCCCATCCGAGAAACAAGAATCGCTTTATGGCCTATGTATGTCTTCAGTCTTGTTTGGGAGTAGATGTAGATGTCTATGAGCGGCCGTCACCACTTAATATCAAGTGGTCTGAACGCTCGTTTGCTTCTCAATTTAAAAAAATCAACAGAATACACTCCATTGACAGTTTTTTGATAAGCCAACAATTCCTCAGCTTCCACTACACAGCTACAGGTCGAAAAGTGTGTTAAAGAGACACAAAACTTACAAAACCTCTAAATAAATAAAACGACACAGTTTTACACATTCCACCACAGAACCCTAAAGCGTGACACTTCTGCCTAGTAATTAAAAACCACAAACACTCATTGTCACTGTTTGCCGAGGCCTGTTTACTTGCTTGATTCAACATCGTTCCTTATCTACGCCATAAGCCGGGATTGACAGACAAATAATGGAATTTTTGTTTTATATTGACGGCACTGACCGCGATAGAGCGGCGTGGCGGGACATGCGCCAGGCTGTTGCACTTGATAATAATGCACAAGGAAAAAACCTAAAAGTTTCTTTTTTATAGCATAGACGTAGTAAATGAGCATGCAATCCGCCTGATGGTAAGTCACTCCGCCAATGGACCTCTGTAATTGACACATAATAGAACGGAGCCTACCTGAGGCCCGCCTGATGGCTGAGGTTGTACGTAGATGCGTCACTGCTTTTAAGGACTGACATGATCGCCGCACCTATCCATAAGTGTACCTAACAATCTCACCTCTCCAACGAAACGCAAACATTGCTACACGGCGGGCTGTGAGGGAGGTGATGTGATAGCCGAACAGTCATAACCGCTAGGTTATGACTGTTCGGCTATCACACCACCTCCATACTGACTGCTCATTTCTTAACAATGAGCCCGGTCAGAACGAATGGTGGCGCTGATCGCTCTTTGAAAGACCACTGCTGGATATAAGCCTCTCCTAGTCAGCCAAAATCCCTGTCCGGAGGGATTCAACAAGGGAATTAGATTGAACACGCCTTAGTTTGCACCAAACTTAAAGATATACATAAAATGATCGATGTATTGTTTTCATGCAAATACACTCGCGGGAAAAAGATAGAAACGTTTTCTTAAAAACCGTACATTTTTAAATGCCAATTTTGGAAATTATTCTGTTAGATCTTTCACTCATAACAGGGAGTAGATATGGGCTTATTTTTACCCTGACTGTATCTAGGATATAAAAAAGTATATTTCACGTATTCGTTCCCTACATCATTGTATAGCGGTTTGTATAGTACACCTACATTCCAAATTTAACGTATATAAAGTCAATAGCCTTCGAGTAAAATGACTGTGACAAACGGACTGACAGACTGAAATAACGAAATCGTTCCATTTTCGCCATTTGCCTATTAGAACCCTAAGAATAAAATGAAACGTTCTGGAACGGTCAATTTTGGAAGCGGCTGAATCCATTTTGGCGGATCTTTTACCCTAAGATAGAAGATCTAACAGGGAGTGGACTTAGGGTAATTTGTATGCTGAAAATATGTAGGATTTTAGGTAAAAATTAAAAAGTGTGGGTGAAGTCCCGGCCGAGCTCAGCGGGAACAGGGAGCTATTCGCACAATGTGTTTCTACTGAAATAACGACCGCGCCGACTCCTCGGTTACATTAAAAAGTTGACAAAAACCGGGGAATTCCTATTAGAATTCCCAAGCTCTGTGTGGGTTACTATGAAGGAAAATATTTGTTAGCATTGTTGATTTTTATCTATACACAATTTTGCAATCTGTCCGTTAGTTGAAATTTATAAAATGCATTTTTTGGTTTGCCGCAGATTTTTAAGTACATTAAAATATTATCTTGCTATAAAATATTGGTCGCTTGGGTAAGAGTGAGTTACTCCTCGAGGACTAAGATGGTCGCATCGCTGCATGTCCAGCAACCTCTGCAACCGAAATACAAGTTCCATGGCGGATTATGAGGGCGGTGGTGATATATTCTCAGACGAACTGTAGTTTACAAGCTATTAAACGCTGCGGATTGGTAGATTTTACACATTTTTAAGAACCTCTTGGACAACTCTCTGGTATGTAGGTTTCCTTAAGGGCGAAAGAGTAACGTGATATTTCTTGGTTAATGAAAGGGTTAATTCGTTTCTAATACGTACATAATTAAAAAAAATCAGAATTATGTGCGAGGTTTGTGTCTTCACAAATGACAAACTTTTGACATTCTGACATGTACCCGGGCCTGATGTTTCGCTTGTGCGGTATCAAATCGCTGCACAGCGGAACATTCAAACGACCCCAATGTGAAGCACACGGAGTCGATGCGGACTACCAATTTATATTGTATATTGTGTGTATATTAGTAAATAACAACTGAGAATCAAGGGCATAATGAAAAAAAACTCTTCATTCTAATGGAAGAGACCTTATTACCAGCGGTAGTAATAATGAATTTTTTACAACTTAAATCATGTTCTAGAACTCAATGTATACTATAACTACGCGATGTGAACTTAACTTCTAATAAAATAAAGAGTTACCTGTCAACTCCAGATGTGTCTGACCGTCACGGGATCGTAATTGACGTGCATGACGCGGGTCAGGGCTCGAGTCCGGGACGTACCAGTGTTGTACCCTTATCACTAAATCGCAACTAATGCTGTCTTGTGTATGGCAGTGTCGAACGTGTTAGCTGATAGTGAGTGATGTGGAACCATGAAATAAATAACTCGACATGTGGAAAGCATACTACAGCCAATGATCTACCTAATAGACTCCAAGAATCCGTATTAATGTTATAAATGCTAAAGTAATTATTGCGTATTTTGTTTGCGATACAAGATAACCTGTAGCCATCCTCAAAATGCAAGTTATCTCCATGTCAATTTTTTACGAAATCGGTTTAGCGGTTTAGACGTGAAAAGTAAACAAACAGAGTTACTTTTGCGTATTTATTTATTTTTTTATACTATATATTGCTCTGTTTTACAAAGGACGAACTTAATGCTATATGCCATTTTCTGCCAATCAACCCTGGGTGACGATGAAGATACGTGGTAGGCCCAACATAAGATAAATAAAGATTATGGACTTTTAATACTGAGCTTTTGTCTAAACAAAAAAGATTTAAAAAACATCTAAATCGAAAAGCTTAATACCTACTAACGAATACTGTTAATTAAAGTTTATTTTCATTATGACTTTTAATACTGAGCTTTTGTCTAAACAAAAAAGTTTCAAAAAACACCTAATACGAAAAGGTTAATAATACCTACTAACGAATACTGTTAATTAATGTCAATGTTTATTTTACGTGAGAATAGTAGCAAGGTTCCGTGTAGGCCACCTGATATTAAGTGGCCATTGCAGCCAATGGACATCCAAATCGAACCTCAAACAAGACTGAAATGATATTTGAGGGCGTACGTAGATTCGTTACTACTCTTGAGGACTAAGATGGTCGCCTCGCTGCCGCCTACCCGACAACCACACCTCTTCAACCGAAATACAGCAATAGCTTCACGGCGGATTGTGAGGGCAGCAGTGATATTCACCGTCGAACTAGAGTTATACCACCTTTCAACCAGTTAATGATTCCGTAATCAGATTATTTATAATTTACCTCATTTTTTCACACTATTTTTAAGAAACAACAAAGAGTTAACTGTCAATATGTCAATTATACATGCATTAAGAGATCGTAGTTGACATGCATGACGCGGGTCGGGATTTGAGTTCGAGGAAATATTGATAGTACCCTTGTCACTGGATCACGGGCGATTCTGTCTCGTGTAAGCTTCGAACGTGTCCAGTATAACGTGGCTTAGCAATGCAAAATGAGGCTTAATTTCATGCGCGCTTCCGTGCTTCACAGGTCAGGTTAAGCTGTCGGTCCCGATCGTTATCGAGCCTCGTCGGAAGTCTTTTGGCTAGTTCGAAAATATACATAATGTGCTGGCCACTAAACCGTATCTGGTTTCATGAATCTGCATTGAAGCAGCGTCGTAAGGTATTCTTCAGGCTTCTCTCAAAGGAGAGACGAATGCAGTAGAACGTACAAAATGGTTGCCGCCTAGCACTATAATCTCATACTCAACATGTTTGACTGTGCATTTATATGAACAAAGATGGTTGCTTCGCTGTAAGCCTACCCAATAACCACACCTCTTCAACCGAAACACAAGAATTGATTCATGGCGGATTATGAGGGCAGCGGTGATACTTCCCGAGTGAACTATAGTTCTATCATCAGTCAATGATCCCGTACTCAGATTACTTATAGTTTTTTTAGTTTTTTCATGCACGAAGCAGCCACGAAAACTCTTCGTCTTTTATTAAAACACTAAACTTTAAGGGAGACGCAACAACAGGGGATAGTATGCTTTAAGATTAAATATTGATAGTTGAAGAAGACACTTTGAAAGCGCTGAAAACAAAGGATATAGGATCGGTCGGAGTGGTGTTGTCTAGGCGAGGGCTATCACCTCGGAAAAGCTAATAGATAGATGGCTAGTTTATTTATCAATTATTTTGGTTACCACCGCCATGTTTATTTCAGTTTAATGTTATAGCATTAAACGTCGCTGTGTCCTAGTCTAAAGGGTTTGGTAAGGGAAATATGATAAGGCGTTCCAATTCAGTTCTAAGAGGTTCCGACGTATTTGAAGCCGACCTAAAGTGGGACTTCAATTATATTTGGAGCTTATTATGAATATCCATGGGTCCACTTAGCATAAAGTATGAAAAATATACTCCTATAAAGTAATTACTCCGCGTACTCTCAGCTGAAAGTTGAATTTGTTCATGGCTATGTATTCATAAATGTGTGAAATGAAGTGTTAGGAATTATTCAGGCTGAACCATGTATGTGGGACACGAATAATGCGGCCGAGTGACAATGCAACCGCCGTGACAGAAAAAGTAGGTTGGAATATTTTTTGTAAAGCGTGCTTTTATTTATTCTCTAAAAATATTTTTTCTCGTTTTAGTTGGTGTGAGTTTCGTCACAATCTGATGTATAAGTTCACTTAAGTCATCAACAATTTTCGCGATAAAATTTTCTTAACGACACCTTCTATTCTCCACTTTTTATATGATCTATTGCACATTGTATAGGTATTTGTATAGATATTAAAAATTAATACTCACATATTTTTAGGATTTTATACTTTTAAGTCCAACCTAAACCACATGGTATTTTAAAAAATATTTTTATCTAAAAAAGTATTTTTCTGCTTTTTAATTGTCATCTAATTCTAAGCTTTGTCTGAAATTTCTAATCTGCACAATGACAAGTCAGTTTAAAATCGATAGCGAAAATATCGAACAGACAAATGAATACATATACAAAAAAGGGACTTAATATTCCGTTGTCTTCCAACTTTTATCTATGTTTAAAATTCTGTAGTTCATCGGGAATATATACATAACATCAGGTGGCCTGCATGCTCGTTTGCTACTCTTTAAATAAAAAAAGAAACACGTGACGTAGTGGTAAC
>DWKL01001018.1:0-15871 GCA_018249415.1 Phareas burnsi | reverse complement strand
GTTAAACTATTTCAATTGCCCTTTTTTTTTTTTTTTCTAAACGAGCATGCCTGATCTTAAGTAATCACTGCAATCCACGGACACCCAATCTAGCCTCAAACACGACTGAAGCCCTATATGAGGTCGTACATATATGCACGATATCAGGACGATCTCATGACCTGAGGACTAAGATCGTATCGCTATATGTGTACCTGAAAACCACGTCTCTCCAACCGAAACACAAGAATTTCTGCACGGGGGACTACGAGAGCGGCGGTGGTACCTCCGCGGACGAACCACAGTTCTAACCGACTATCATCGACCTATTATCGACCTTACCTAGTAAGTAAGGCTGTAAACTAGTGTATAGCCTTGAATTTTTCCTTGTAAAGCATAATAAAACTAGATACCTATATATTTTGACACAACTAACTGCAAATATCTATAGAGCAAGAAAAATAACTCAAAATATAACTGCGATTCAAATCAAAGATCATTTTAATTGTATAAAGATAAATGCATGTTGTTTTTTTATACCATAGAAGTTGCAAACGAGAATACAGTGTACTTGAGGTAAGTGGTCATGAATAGTAAGTAATCAACTCGACATTGGATTAAGTCCTACTTAGGATCCGCCACGGATAGGCTACCACTGAGGACTAAATTAGAACGCCTCGTGTAACGGTTGCTCCCTTACCACACCTTTCAACTGGAATACTTTTATATCGTTTATTTCTAACATTGGTTAACATCAGCGAAGTAAATATGTGAATGGCTCCACCCCTTTTTATGTCCCGCTGCTGGACACGGATCTGTTCCCACAATTAGGGAAGGCCTAGACCATACACCACTACGCTACTCCGATGCAAATTAGTGGAAATACGGCTTAGTGACCAAACCCGAGTTGAATGTTTTTCAAACCACCCACTAGGCCTCCGATAAAATTTAACTACTGGTATCCAATGATAACAACCAAATCCAATAGCCTAACGTGCCCACCGAAGCAACGGAACCGCGCATTCAACTTAGCCACTAGCGGTCACCTATCAAACTGCTAACTGCGCCCGACGTTGCTTAACTTCGTTGTTCGGTTACAATCTACGTAAGCCGTGGGGCGCCGCGCTTTAAATATGGTAAATAGTGTAAATAGTTAAAATAATATACTAACTATAACGTATATATATACCTTTACCGTTTATCACTAATTAATTCATCCCAGTGTCAGTAATATTTCTTTTTTCTGTCAATTAATTTTTTTGATTTTGCGCTACGTAACTGTATCATGTAATAGCAGGTATAGCCTAGTGGTTAAGATTCCGGCCTCTCAAGCTGAGTGGCAGGGGTTCGAACCCCGCACGCACCACTAATTTTTCGGAGTTATGTGCGTATTAGAAAATAATTATCACTTGCTTTAACGGTGAAGGAAAACATCGTGAAGAAACCTACACATCTGAGAGTTCTTTGTAAAGTCCTCGAAGGTGTCTGAAGTCTACCTATCCGCACTTGGCAAGCGTGGTGGACTATGGCCTAACCCTTCTCATTCTCAGAGGATACCCATGCCCAGCAGTGAGACATTAATGGGTCGATGATGATAATGAACTTTATCATAACGTTTTTATTAAATCAAAAGGAGATATGATTTTTTTTTTCAGCAAACCAAATGCACATGTAGAAATGAACAGAAATATATTTTATAGCTTAGTTTTCTATAAAAAACCGTCGTAAACCTGTATTTTTACGAGGGAAGTGGAAACCGGAGAGCGTGGACGTTACGACAGCCCAGGCGACGACGTGTTCATGGGCAATGGTACCTTGTCGCATTAATTTACGATACATAATGGTCTTCGTGATATGTTTTATAGTATGAAAAATAGATCGCACAACATGCGGGATGTTAAAAAATAAAGTTATTTTTCATTTCATTTTCAAACGGATACCATCGACCAACCGATTCAAGTTTTTGTTTCTTTACGCAGCAAACATCTCATATTTCAGTTCAATTGACGAAAATCGTTTGATAAATCAGCTTCGTTGTCAATCCATTTTTGTATCAACACTTTCTGTAATCATAGGTGCTAGAATTTCTCTTGTCGTAGGTGCCATGAACACATACAAAGACGAGTACACAAACACCCAAAACAAGAACAGAAATCTGAATTCCTCGTTTTAATCTGCTTGGTCGAGAATCGAACCCGGAGCCCTCTGCGTGGCAGACCAGTATGAGTACCGCTGCACCACGCCGGCCGTCAAATTGCAGTCTTAACTCAGACCGAAAAAAGGAATGAACATCCTTTCCCTAGACGTAGGTCTCCGTACCAAAAAAAGAGGCAAAGATGTATAAAAACAACTAAAATAGCAGTAATTTAAATCATTTTGTGACAATTACGATGTATATTTATGTATTAACTTCATTAGGTATACTACACTACACTACACTGCATTCAATCGATCATCATCAAACCACTACTGTTCCAGTGCTGGGCATGAGCCTCAGGTTAGGGTTAGGACATAGTCCACCATGTTGGCCAAGTGCAAATTGAGAAACTTCACACACCTTCGAGAACTTTACACTAAACTTTCATATTTGAACATTTACTTACGATGTTGTCCTTCACCGTTAACGCAAGTGACAATTAATTTCTAATACGCACATAACCTCGAAAAATTAGGGGGCCGCGCGGCTTCAAAGCTGGGACAGCTGTGCTCTTCAATTCAATTTATTGCTTTTTGCAAACAACTTTTTAACTACCTATCTTAAAAGGAAATAATCTTTAACACATAATGCCAAAGACTTTTGCATAGCAGGAACCATTCATATAATAGTTTTCATATAACCCATTGTAAGTACATACCACGGAGACTATTTAATAACATGTAATCACACATCTCCAAGCACAAAGTATCTATGTAGAAATACGTAAATTAATATTCAGGCAAGCAAGTACTCAGCGCCCCTCCGCACAGTGGCGCCGCGCGCGGTTCCAATTCGCACTAATGAGGCCACGTGTCCAACACACGACCTTTATATTCATGTTAACTATACTCCGTTGTTCGTACTAATTAGTAATTACTAAACATTCTATCGCGACACTAATGAATGGCAGAATAACCAATGACCTCGTATTGTGAAACCAGTTAGATATATGAGAAAACGTGAGAATAAACGAATGGTAACCATTGAATGATTACTAATTACAATCTGTATATCTACGCTAGTTTCATAATTATTTCAATATATTTTGTGTACTTACAACAAATATATTTTGTAAATAGTGTATCAAAATTCAAACCAAATACGTATTGGCCCTGTGGCGCAACGGATAACGCGTCTGACTACGGATCAGAAGATTCCAGGTTCGAATCCTGGCAGGGTCGTACTTGAGAGAGGACTCTTTTTATTTCTAAAATTAAAATTCTGTTTAATTTTTATACCCATATTTTTATACAATTTAATAAATGATAATCATAAAAAAATTAAATATATATTATTTTTAGTTTTTTAGGTTTAATGTACTTGCAAATAAATTTAAAAATTTAACTTTTTCTGAACGACTTATCTAAGCACTTGACGCAAGAGACGCGAACGAGATATTTAGCGTTAAGTGACAAACATCACAGTCCGTTGTCAATCCATTTCTGTTTTATCTTCAAATTTGTTAAGTGTCAAAATATTAATGTTATGTTTTAGTGACATAAGGACGCTCTTAATTTCAAACTGTTTTTAAGTTCGATAAGTTATTTTTTACACACACAAAAACTGAAAGCAATAAACATTTGTCGCAGAAACTGATATTGTTGGTTAGATTAGTTTATTCAAAAACACAAATATTTTTATCGACTACCCAAAGGGTAAGGGATACTTAAAACGTATCGTATATTTTTTATGTATTTATTCCGAATATTCCGCGATGTATCAATATAATGAAATACTAGAACCAAACTCTATATCTTGACAACTTGAACTCTACATTACATTAATTGTTGCTATAATCTCATATATCTTGGACAAACACTTATAATAGTTATAACACATAAAAATAATAATTACACAAAAAAAGTCGACTTCACTATTTTGTTTAACCATTCGACTTTACTGCTTTTATGTTATTTTTAATTAACCACTTAGTTAATTGAACTTTTAGCATCAGACGACTGAATTCTCGTTTGCCGATAAAATATCAAAATCGAATTTAGTTAACCACTTAATTAATCAGTTAACCGAGTGTTATCATTAGCAACAAAGACAGAATTCTCGTTTCATGAAACAGGCATACGCTTCACCGTTTTGGCCTTTTTACGTTGTAAGGTTTTTGTGGATGCTATTAATATCCATCCATCAACCTTTTAAAGTCCACTGCTGGACAAAGGCTTCTCCTTATCGGCGATACTCCAACAGGTCCTATGCTTTCTCAATCCAACGGTTTTTCGCTGTCTTCTTCAAGTTATCATTCCAGTTTTTCGGGGGATGATCCATACTCCTTTTGCCTACACGTGATCGCCATTATTATATCATGAACTAATTGTGAAACAAAATAATCGTCCAGTATTTTGTCAGCCGCGGAGTAACTATTTGTGTACGTTATCAATATAGGGTCAAGAGCGCGCCTTCCGCCCGATAACGCCAGATAACCGACCGAAATCCTTCCAGCATCCCGCAACAACCGACGGATATTTATGGACCGTAAATCAAGACAAACATCAGAAATATACCCACAAAAACCGTTAGATAAAAGTTCGACGTTTTGACAATATGTCAAAAAAGTTTGTTGCGTTTGCTGAAGTGATAAGGATAAACCGCCCGTATCCGTGTAGTTATATAGTAAAGAGCATGACAAATAGTCCGTAGCCCCACCTGATGGTATGTAGTCACTGATCACCAATCCTATTAATTACAGGATTTGTGAATACATAAATTGCAATAACCATTTATGATTAAAGAACAGCAAACGTGCAAGCCACCTAATGTTATGTGGTCACTGTAGATCATCGACATCCACATCTGACTTCGATAAGGACTAAAGTCCTATTTGTGCTCGTACGAAAATTTAACTTCTTCTGAGGACTAAGATAGTCGGCTCGCTTGTAAGTGTAGATGTCAACTACACCTCTCCAACCGAAACACAAGTATTGCTTCACCGCTGATTCGAGGATGGCGGTGGTACCTCCAGGGTCGAACCGTAATTCTACCACATATCAAACGTCCTTCAGTATTGTTGAAAAAAATATTTGTTGCAAAAAAAACTTGATCAGCTTTATTTAATGTAATGGAAATAACAAAGAAGTATCAGTCACCACCCATTATATAATATCAGTAACTTGTTTTAAGTGGAATAGGAATCCAACCTGCTATCAACTTCAACGTTTTGCTACTCAGCCAACAGCTTCAAATAGTCCTTAAAAAATCTGTTAAACGATATATCTCATAATATATCGATACACATCTTTTAACCTTGACGAAAAACGATATTAAAAACATAGTATTATTTCAAACTTTTACGCATGAGTAGTAGTTAAAAATTGATCGGTGAGACGCTACTACATAATAAGAAATGAACGTCAAACATATCTCCTGGTCGACACTTTGACGTTTGTGCTTCAAAGTGAGGACAGCTTTGTTGTTTACCCTTGAAGGTTTCGACTCCAAATATTTTCTTAGCTTTTAGACCGTTAGCGTTATACGTCCAGCAAACATCCTGTGAGCAGGCAAATATTGGAGCTCGCGTCATTGCCTGTCCCGGACATCACAGACATGTGCTAAACATCTATCTAATGTAAACTGGCCTCTATGAGTACCTTTCCCTTCCAAAAGCACATTATAACTCGCTTTGTACCTCAATTTACATGTTCAAGCACTTTCGTGGTCTTGTACTTTCTCGTATTTGAATTTATCGTGACCGTTGTATTTAAGCTGTCGATGCTATCTCTTATACACAAGGAGAGGCTGCTTATGTCAGAGGTTAAAAGAAATCGGGCGTCATTTTGTGAATTGTATGGTCTGTTGCGATTATTGATTCGTATAATTACTGTCTAGTGGTTCAAATCCTTCGTCTCAGATTCCATCTAACAATCCGTGTTAGACCAGTGTGGGGATATGCTGTAGATCTTGCCCAATTGTAGGGAGGCCCGTGCCCAGCAATGGGACATTAAAAGGGTTGCATCCCAATTCAGATGAGCAAATATTTCGATATCGGATTTTAATATGACTATTAACTCATATGATGGTAGTAACAAATAAGCATGCCTCCCATCTGATGGTAAGTGGTCACTGCCGCCCACAACTTCAACCACTAAATAGCTCAGAATTCCAACCTGAAGTCGATTATACATGTGTTACTACTCCACAGGTCTAAGACAGAACGCCTCTAAAAATGTTTTACCACATTCTTGAACCCAGAAAAAGCAGCGCTACACTGCTGCTATAATTATTGCAGACATCATCTAATTTCAATTTACCTCAAAAAATAGCATTAATGTATTAATGTATGCATTCTATTTCCTTGTTCACCCTTTTTTTCAATACTTAAGATTTTTGTATCAATTTGAAACGTAGTGAAATTAGATTTCTTATTATCATGTAACAATAGTACGTAATGTAGACCAAGTATAGAGCTTTGCTAGAGATACAACAAAATTCACAAAAGACCCAGGTGTACACAGACATATTTTGCTCTCTCTTCCTATTCTTTTCAGCTCGTGTTAGTCGATTGCTGGACATAGGCCTCTCCCAAGACGCGCCACTGAGCGAGGTCTTCAGCTCTTTGCATCCAGTTGCTCCCGCCGCCCGGCGCAGATCGTCGCCCCAATTAGCAGGGAACGTCCCTCCCTCTTGCTCAAGTATTGCTAAACGAATAATAATTCGTTCATTTAACTAAATCGTACCAGATTTTTTTCTCGAACATACAGTTCTTTATAGACAAGCAATACACATGTGACGTTTATACCAGAGGTTTACATATAACCCTGCCATTTATTCATAAAAATCAAATACCAGCGGGTAGTTCATCATAATCACCATCATCATCGTTATCATCACTATCATCATCATCATTATCATCATCATCATCATTAGCACCATCATCATCATCACCATTATCATCATCACCATTATCATCATCATCACCATTATCATCAACACCATTACCATCATCACCATTATCATCATCACCATTATCATCATCACCATTATCATCATCACCATTATCATCATCACCATTATCAGCATCACCATTATCATCACCACCATTATCATCATCACCATTATCAGCATCACCATTATCATCATCACCATTATCACCATCATCATCATCATCATCATCATCATCATCGTCATCATCAACCCATTAATGTCTCACTCGGATCTCCTCTCAATATGAAACGCCGCAGTCCATCACGCGGACCAAATATGTATTTATAGACATCACACACTTTTCTTCTCAATAATATATAATTCATTTGATTTGAGATAAAATGTAAAACGCAAGACGCCTGGGATACGAACCCCGGACCAGCATGGAAGCCCGGAATATTACCAGCCCAGTACTTCTGATAATTAATGAATGAAAGGAAAAAATACAAATTACATTTCGAACACGAAGCAAACAAGTGCTTTCAACGTGAGGGTGTGTCGGAGCAGAAGTCATTCGATTTCAACTTTGAACCGCACCCCGCCATGACCATAACGAATATTGATGAAGACAGCATAAAAATATTCTTGTGTATCGAAGGGTTGATACTTGTTTATTATATTTGATGCAAATGTATAGAATGAAGTGATACAGACGCGAATATTTCTACTATACTAAATTTTTTACATCTATTTACTTGAGGTTAGAGAAAAAGTTTTTTAAATATTTCTTTTATCCGTCTGTCTCTTTGTACGCGTATATTTTGAAAACGACTAAACCGAACATCCATGCAAAGACAATTCTTCAAGAGGATTTTATAAGGAGTGAAGCTAACACTTACAAAAATCCCCCTCCCTTCCACCCATCCCCCACCAAGCTTTTACTAAAATATCTAGAATTTCTTTTCCTACCGACAATTACTTAATTATAACAAAATATAATATATAAAAATATATATACTGACTAATTGTTAACCTTTTTGCTTTAGAAATCGTTTAATGAGACTAAATAACATGGATATTTAAAAAGCGATAGCGCAGTACTGCCATGCCCAATATGCCCATTCTGTAGATTTCGATAAAAACATTCAGCCCTATGTAACATTTATTATAATGTAAATACAGTCCCCTACCCAAGTCGCGTGGCCGACACGGTCCCACTATCTTGTCACGTGGCGTGTCCCGATGGCTTTGGAAATGTACATGCAATGCATTAAGAGTAAGTTTCGATCTCACCCTAAATTTTCCAAAATAATTCCAGGGTGAAATCAAAATTTATATTGTACTTATGTATTCTTTATTTGTACATTTACCGTTACCTAATGTTTATTTCTAGTTTAAGATATCTTTTTTAAAGCATAGAGTGAGCAAATTATGTTTTTTTATTGCAGTCTACCTGATGGTAAGTGGCCATTGTCCCAATGGACACCCATAATCAGTCACAAATAGAACCGAAGGTCTACTCGAAATCGGCCATTGACGCGTTGCTCCCTACAAATCAGAACACAACAGCATTTAACACAATTATAAGATAGAAATAGGAGTAACGATGGTGCCTTTGGAGTCGAACCGAGTAGAAGCATAAGTAATAAAATATAATGACGTAATAGTGAGAATTCAAATTTAAAACCCTTTTTTCCTTCAGTGTCATGTCACTAATTATCACTTGTTTAAAACAAGTAACAAACGGTAAATGAAAAAAAAAGGGCTTAAATAAATAAAAAACGCTTTTACGTAGACCCACAGTTAAATTCTCCGTCGTAAGTGTTATAGACAAATTCAAAGACAAGTACAGAAACATCCAGACTTAAAATATAATTCTAAATTTGAAAACTCTACAAAAGTTTAAGCAAGTTATTAAACTATCGCTATATGAAAAAGCATATTACAAAATAAATCATTACTAGACGATAAGAACGGTCTGAAATGGCTCCAGCACCACTTGCTTCATTAATTTAGATTGTTAGTTTAATAATAAATAAATATATATCTTTTATAGAATTTCTTTCGTTCTTGCTTCTCTTAAAACAAGACACTTTGCGAAGCGATGGTAGTTTGTTGAGCTTTCTTGAAAAATCTATAACAAATCTACTTTGAATAAAAACATGATTCTGATTGATTATCATTATCATTTAGGTCTCTCAGGTGCTTGGCCTGAGACCGAACCCGGAACTCTCTGCATGCAGATCGGTATAGTGAATGCTATACCATCCTGATCGTCAACCTAATATCCTTCAAAATTTCTCAAAGGTGGGTTTGTAGTTAAAAACACAATGTTGGCCAGCGCGATGGATGGCACCTAACCCCTTCTCATTCTAAGCGAAAACACATGACTAATTGTGGGAGTAGTAATCTAATAAAATTATCGAACAAATTGCATCCCTATTCCAGAATAAAATTAGAAATCACCTTAAAATTAATTAATTTAAATCGTACAAAGTACAAACTGTATTACAAATTTTACAAGAAAACTGCATGATTATTCTGTTGATTTGTATGTATGGCCCACTATGAAATAAAATTAAAACATACGCTTTCTACAGCCATAGCCTCACAATAGGATAGCCTGTGTCGTGGGTATCACGGACACAAAACACAACACCCACCACCCAGACCGAGAAAAGAATTCTAAATTCATATTTTTAGACGTGCTTGTCCGGGAATCGATCCTAGAACCCTCTGCGTGTCAGACGGCTATGGTAATCGCTGAACCACGCACGTCGTCAAACAAAATTACACTGACTATCAGATTAATGTATTTTCGCCGTACAAGTATACTTGAACAGGAAGTGTGTGGCGCGTGGCTTTATTTCCGAAGCGGGAATGAGTAGAATAGCTATTAGCATTCAGTAGGCACGTTGTGGGAACTCTATATCGATTTATGGTGGTGGAACAATCATTCGTCTGGGGAAGTATCTCCGCCGCCCTCATAATCCGCCGTAAAGCAGTTGTGTTTCGGTTGGAGAGGTGCGGTTGCCAGGCCCACATATAGCGAGGCGACCAGCATAGTCCTCAGGAGTAGTGACGCATCCATATACAATCCCAAACGGAGCTTCGGTTCTGTTTGAGGTTGGATTTGTGTGTCCATGAGCTGTATGACTAATTTACAAAAATAAAAAAAAATTAGTAGGCACTGCCGTCCATAAATATCTACACTAAACCAACAATTGCGTTTCTATCCCTCAGGACTAAGTTGAAAGGCCTTGTGTGTTCAAAGGTGGTAGAGCATTAGTTTGTTCGAGGTAGTACCACCGCCGCCCTCATATTCCGCCGTGAAGCAGTTTTTGTTTCGGTTGGAGAGGTGCGGTTGCCGGACACGTATAGATAAAACTCAGATAGAGCCTCATTTATGTTTGAGATACTGCAGGGACCACTTAACATAAGGCGGCCTACACACTCGTTTGCTACTCTACAAGAATTAAACGCTGCACTTACACTGTGCCCCCTGCTGACTACAGCAATACGCAGATAAACTACCCCCCCATGCTGGTTAATCGCGCGCCACCACTGCATTAACTTTTCGACAACTTTTCTACAGTAAATTAGTTACTAACCCTGGATACACTACGAGGAAGTTACCTGACAAGTACTCCACTGCGAAGGCCTGCATTCAAACACAGTTATTACAGCAACGTGTCTCTTTCTAGGCGGCCGATGTCCAACACTGGATTTGTCAGGTCTCATGGATAAATCTAAAATATAAACTATAAAAAATATAAACTTCAACATGCATATAATAAACTTTATATTTCTTAAACATTTATCAAACCTAATATTTTTCTAATCACAAACATTTAAACTATAGTAAGAATATTTTTATGGCTATTTTTAAAACGTCGGAACTAACAAATGTTTCAAAAAAACGCATACATTACACAGCATGATCGATGAAAACATTCGAGCTTCCGGAGCAGCACGTGGACCATATCCGGTTAGTGGGAACAGCGCGTACAGGGTCGGTATCCTGTGGGAAAACTATATCGATTTGAACTGCTTTTCAACAAGACGCCAAAAGAGGGGTGGAAGCCTTGGTCTGACTGTTTGCGTAATCACATGCAGTTTTTTTTTTGGAACAGCTTAATCGATCATTAGACTCATCCTATCCAAAAAGATACCTAAATTCGCTATATAAGTATCAGCGTTTCCTAGGTTAAAACCAAAACCCTCGGTATTATAAACCACCACAGCAGTTTTTAAGCCAAAAGATGTCAATGATAAAACATACATTATTTTTTTAACCCATACCTGTCATCTACGCCGATTCAAATTGTAAAAAAAATGTAATAAATAATATAAAACAGTGACCTTGTTAATATAAAAAATACTACTAAAACAGTCGTTTTAATCGCTTAACATCTGTAACATCCATGTTCACCATAAAGCAACGCAGACCATAAAAGTCAACATAATTTGTTAATTTACATATACCCTATACATAGGCTTGGCTAATTGCTTGCCGTGCATAGTCCAAAGCGCCCGTTTAATTTATTCATTCAATGCGTAAAAGGTTAAATTATACTTCGTCTTAAAGTTGAATACAGGGGCCGAAGGAAATTTTTAATTATATTATTAACATAGTTCGAGTAGACTTCGGATCAATGGGCAATGGCAATTCATCTATGGGCAGTAATCGACCGACAATAATTACGTAACCCATCTAAGGTGCTATCCTGACCCTTATATAGCTAAATACCTGGGTAATTAGCAATAATACGACCCCCATATGGATCGTATTTTATGTACATAATAATGTTAGTAAATTTACAACTATTTTAATCCTATCATACACCAAAATACAAATAATACTCAATAAGCAACATAACAAAAGCGGTGATAGCCCAGTGATTAAGATTCCGGCCTCTCGCCTGGGTGTCCGGATTTAGAATCCTCCACGCGCCTCTGATTTTTTGAACTTATGTATATAATATGAATTAATTATCACTTTCTTTAACAATGACGGAAAATATCTTGAGGAAACCTACACATCTGAGAGTTCTTTGTAAAGTCTTCAAAGGTGTGTGAAATCTGCACTTGGCCAGTGGTAAATGCGGACTACTAGTATGCAAGGACGACCCGCATGGCGCAGCGGTTACCACTCCAGTCTGATAAGCAGAGAGCTCCGGGTTCGATTCCCGGCAGGCAGACTTCTAAATGACGAATCTAGATTACTCTAGGTTTCGGTGTTTGTGTACTCGTCTTGTATGTGTCCATAGCATCCATTACGGGGAATCCTAGTGTGGGACTAAGCGTATAGAAAGCGTTTTTTTTGTTATAACTCCATACAGAACCTTCAGAATAGAAGAATAGGTTTAATTACAGCCTTTGTGCCAGAGCACAGTGTTGCTGCAGTGCTATCTTCTAAAGAGTATTAGTTCCTTGTCACTATTTAAGAATTCCTTTCAGCTAACGCAATGAAACAAGCGAGGAAAAACTATCTGTAAAAACGTATTTTTTAGGGGTTTGTACCTTTAAAAGAAAAGGAAACCCTTATTGGGTAACTTCATTGTCCGTCTGTCTGTCTATCTGTTTATCTATCAAGACCCTTTTATCATAGTTATAAATAAAAAATAAAAAAAATCGTTTTACAAGCCGTAAAAATAATTTGAACAGTTGTTCTTCCTATGTATACGGGCGTAACGTTCGGTAATAGCAAAGGGGTTTGGCACGGAAAAGTCAATGACGCTTGTGATGGGACGGGCGGGGCGCGCTCCCGGGGGATGCAAGAAGCGAAGGGCTTCATTTCCCTACGATGATTTAGCGTATGGCTTCTAACTTCGATGTTTTAGCATCTTGTATTTACATCTTAAATATAAACCAGCAAGAATAAATATGGCTTACAACTTAATAGTTCAGAATTTTTATTTCCATTTCCTGACTTACCTTTGGCGCAGCAACCTAAAATATACCTTGACCTCGGAAACAAGTTTTCGCTGCTTAGCTTAAATTTTTTTATATATTATAATAATAATAAACAAATGATATGCATTTATTCTGTATACTAGGGGGACACTTACAAATACAGTACAAAGAAACTACAAGTACAAATAAGTAAGTAACCTACAAAGTGATTAGTATTCAAGATATAACATAAGCCGAATTTATATATTTTGTACATTTATATAGCCGAAAATACAGTTTTTTAACCAAATAGCGAATAGATAGCGTAAACGCTTATATTGTTACATATTTCATATTTTTACGAAACAATAGTTTCGTAAAAATTTTAAAGTATAAAAACTGTAAATCTATACATTTTTTTTATGTTTGAAGAGTAGCAAACGAGCGTGAAGGCTACCTGATGTTAAGTAGTCACTGCAGCCCATGGACATCCACATTTAACTCCAACAAAACTGAAGTTCTATCTGACGTCATACGTAGATGCGTCACTACTCTTGAGGACTATGACGGTCGCGTCGCTGTAACTGCCCCCGGCGACCACACCTCTCCAGCCGAAACACAAAACTGCTTCACGGCGGATTACGACGGCGGTGGTGATACTTCCCCGGACGAACCGTTCTACCGCCTGTTCAAATAATTCGTACATAACCAAATCACTAGATATTTGTGGGATAGAGAAAAATAATTTTAGCGATGAATTAGACTACGCCGGATATTAGAAATAGTAAATAGAGCTACTCTAATGGAGCATGGTAGTTGGTCTCAATTCCAGTTTTACGTACGTGCGTTACTGCGCGAGGGATACTTACACCGTTTTCCACTCACAACGGCTAAACTACGTGGGACGTGCTCGCAATTCGCAATATCCGCCCGTCTCTAACAGCAAATGTTTTACCAACGCATATACTGTAGTTATGTCCAGTACGCATTCAATTTTCGATGTAGGCCCCATTGATTTTAAGTTCAGTCCCTGAGAATACGATTTTGATCCCTACCTACAGATTTTTCTTAATATATAGTACTCAAATATACTTTTATTAAACTTATTTTTTTTCGTATTGTAGATATATAAATAGGCCAATGTACATTATATATAATAGATATATCTACTGGTCTACCTATAAATCTTTCATTTATTATTAAACTGTAAAAATTCAAAATGTATTACTTACAACAATTTAATAAATTAAATTTAATTATAATAATTAATATTGTTAACGAACCTCATAAAATTTTATATTAAAACATAAATGAGTGTAGAAATAAGTTCCATTATATAACAAATTACCTAGAAATGAAAGGTCGTTCAATGTAGTGTTAGGAATGCGTTAATGCAATTAGGGAAATTGACGTAAGTAAATCCATAGTACTACAAATCATACGGGCGAGTCCGTACAAGCAGGCCAGCTGTACTGCGCCCTCCTCGATCAATTTAATAAAAAGGTTTCCCATTCAGATTAGAACCGTGCATACTTGTAGAGAACACACGGCACTAGCTTTCATCAAACAAAGTTGCTAGAGAAACTTATGATGATCTCAAAAAACCTCAAGACGCTTGTCTTATAAAATTTTGCTGGGGTGGCCTTATTTTTAATCATCTTCTAAATAAGAATGTTTATCAATTCGCCGTGTATATATATTTGTCGTGTCTTCTACGATTACTCGATCGATTGAGATAATTTAAACATTATGTGAGACTAAGTCCATACTATTTGGATCCATTTCATACAACTTTTTTCTGAAATTCATAAAAACTCTAAACCTAAAAATATATAATATACAGTTACAGGATCGTGTACTGTTAAAGAAACAAATAATAATAATAAAAAATAAAAAAAACAAAAAATAAAAATAATACAAATACAATAATAAAATAATATTATTATAACATAATTAAGTCACAGTAATTTATCTACAACGAATGTACTAAGTACCACTTTGGGCTAACTCCAAACGCCGCGAAACCTACACTTATATCTTCCCGTATGTATACGAACGAAACCTCAATAGTCCATCGCCGTGCACGTGCACTGTCGTTTACGAACTCCGATCGATCACACTTAGACCAGACCGAACTTTCTTTAGTTTCACTGCTCCGTGCCTCTCTATGAAAGCTGATCTCGAGATTAGCAATACGTTCACTTAGCGTGACACGTGCACTTTCGCACCATCTCCGATTTATTAAGTATTTAAATGTAAATGTTTTGTTTTATTTGTAATAACGAGAATGATGATATTATTAATAATTATTTTAATATATTTTTCTTTAAAAGTCTCGATCCGCATTAAGTAAATCGATAGTAATAATGGTGTTCACGGGTTTACACAAAGTGAGCACCATGTTTTATGATGTTTTCCTAAACTGATGAATTATATTTATTTGTTTATATATTATTTTATATCTCTATTGTATGTAAGAACCCATTTGTTTTTATGAGATATTATTATTATATATATTCATATTATTGTGCAATTAATGAGTATTGTATTCTGCGTGTGTTTAATATATGTTTATATATCCAATCTATTATCTCTTGTGGTAATAATTTTCTTCATAGTCACATATTTGCCTGCTAACAGTCATATCCGGTTTTTTTTTACAAATTTAGAATGCAGTTGCGGAAGGTATGTACTACTGTCGGTTAATATTTTAGTAAGAAGATAAGTGCGCAGAATAAATTAGATCATTTCTTTGCTCCATTCCTTACGCTTATAATTAATTATTATTATTTATTACATATAATTACGTGTGCCACTTCATATGTTTATGTAACAGAGGGATGAATAAGAGAGAAGAGTCCACATAAACGGGCAGTCGACGCGAATTTAAAAATAATATACGTAGACGTTAAGGAGACCCTTTTTTAT
>DWKL01001017.1:0-15871 GCA_018249415.1 Phareas burnsi | reverse complement strand
ATAGGCAATTCAAAAACCGCAAATCGTGAGTACTCGTTACATAATATAAAAAATGTATAATTTCCGCGATAATATTACCTTAAAATCATATATTGGTTGTAGATGTTGTTGTTCTGCGTGTTTTTTTCATGTTAGAAGAGTAGCAAATGATTGTACAGGCCACCTGATATTAAACGATCACTCCAGCGTATGGACAATCATATCCAAACTCAAACAAGACTGAAGTCCTATCTGAGATGATACTTAGATGCGTTAATACTCTTGAGAATTGAGACGATTGTCCTTGCAAGTGTAACCGACAACCACTTCTCTCCGAACGAAACACAAGCATTGTTACAGGGTTAATTTTGAGGGCGACGGTAGCGCCTCACCAGTCTAACTATAATTGTATCACTGAATGAATAAATATTAAATTTTACTGCTGAACTGTTGGAAAGGTCCAGTGTTGGTATAGCGATGTATAGGGCGCTTTTTCGCGATTTAAATCGTAGATTATTGAAGTGGCTTGCGACACACATTTTTATGACAAATCCAATTGTTTACCGTGCAATTGTAGCATGACCTTCGCAACCTCAAATTACATTAAATTACCACAGAGCGACCGTAATTGTCCAATTTAAGCATAATCTGGCCGTTTCACAGCCCTCGTTCATAGCGATAAACTTTACGGAAATGGCTTTGACTTTTTGTATCAAACAATTCAAGGTTGGCAATGTTTAAAAAAACTTGGAATGCCAGTCGGGAAAGGTTTTTATTTCCCATTTTAATATTAGTATTCAACGCAAAATAATTGTCTCAATTTGTGGTATAAATATTTTTATAGAAATACAATTTTGGTTCTTATTATTGCATTTCAACATTTGTTTTTGGAGTTTTAAGCGTAGAACCTCACACAAACATTATGAACCTGCTTACATAGCTTTCTTTAAAATATAAAGTTAAAAAATTACACCTATTATAATACGATACAACCTTTCTATTATACTACAATACGATCCCAGTGTATCCTGAATCCTAATGCAAGACTAGGATTCCTTAAATTCTCCAGAAATACAAGTTACATGGTTTTCAGTGCATTAATGGCACACAGAATGTGTCGGGCCGGGGATCGAACCAGGAATTCTGTGCCTGTCATACCGTTATAGTGACTACACCACCACGTTGGTCTTAATCAATTAAATTTAAATAATTATCTCAATCTCTCTCTCTTTCTCTTAATCTTATCTCCCAATGAATTTAAAACTTAGTGGGAAAAGCTTACTTATGTCCTGATCAATATCATTCTGTACTAAACTCAAAATATTTTACATCATTTAGGTTCTGGTACTCAAAATGCCGATTTGATTTCACTAACGAAAACTTTAATTTAATTTTTATCACTCGCTATATATTTAATGTATTTTTAATGAGTCTTCAAAATTACGGCTTGTTGCTTCGTGCCAACGACATGTAACCGCACCTGCGCTGTCGTCTGCGGACATTCAGACAAGACGATCTTCGTGTTTATATATAAACAATATCGAGACAGGTTCATTACACCTGTGAGCATCTTAATAACTACATGGAATAAAATGTTTACCATTTGTGCTAGCTTTTTGCAGCTGCGTCCGCATGTGGATGTGGATTTCAAATTTATCAAAAAATGAGTAGATGATTTCTACGTAAGTAATGTGATTTTTTTTAGCAAACGAGCCTGATGTTAGCTCGTCACTGTAGCCCATGAAAACCCACGTTTAATCTCTAACAGGATTGAAGCCTTGTCAGAGGTCGTACGTAGATGTGTTACTCCTGAGGACTATCATCGTCGTCTCGCAGTAACTGTGGCCGGCAAATGTACCTCTTTAGCCTAAACATACAATAATTGCTTCACGGCGGATTATGAGGGTGGCGGTAATACCACCCCGGACGTTCAAAACGAAGAATAATAAATAAACTTACAATAATTGAACTCAATAATTTTTGCAAATATTTTCTTTGTACAGATACCCTTAATTTAACGGTGTCTTATAAAATATATCATGTGTAGCGTTCATAATTAGCCTAATTATATTACGGTCCATAAGTGTCGAAACGTGAAACCTGAGGTACTAAATTCTGGACCATACTGTAGTGTAGCATAGGGATTATTGTTTCATTTGCTGTTCTTCAAATTTTATTAAAGTAATAATTTTATTTCATCAACTGGATAATACTGCAAAGTTTTATCTAAATCGTCTCGACAAGTATCACGCGGGCCCAATCAAATTGTATCTTATTGTGTATTACAACTTTCAGGTGGTAAAACTACAGTTCGTCCGGGAAGGTACTACCGTCGTCCTCACATTCCGACGTAACATATTCTTATTCAGTGAGAGAGGTGATTGCTGGATTCACTTACAGCGAGGCGACTATCTTAGTCCTTGAGAGTAGGAAATTAGTCTTGTTTCAGGTTAGTTATGGGTGGCCATGGGCTGCAGTGACCACTTAACGTCAGGTGGCCTGCATGTTCGTTCGCTACCCTTATAAAACAACAAATTATATTTCTTAAATGCCATAATGAATGCCATAATGCCAATGCCGTTGTTGTTATTACGATTGACAGAGGCTTAGAATAACAAGACACGGCAAAGAAGAAAATTTAGTACCAACCTTAGTTAAAAGAATCATGACAACCAATTCCAACTTACGCCAAATTCGCCTATCACAAAAAAATCCATTCAAACTTCCCGAGCGTAACTAAAATAGCCGTAAAAATGTTTTGTTCTTGTGTCTTGTGAAGTAAAAGTGGCCTACTAGGAACGGAGAGTTGTAGTGAATAATTGTAAATGGCAAAACACCTTCAATATAATACACTCCGTTCAATAGTTTGTTAACATGCGGGGCACAGTGGATACCATACCGGCCTGATACGGTTCCCAGTTCGATTTCAGGCAGATAAATTATGAATTCAGATTTCTGTTCTGGATGTTTACGCACTCTGCATTGTAAGTCTTTATGGCATGTAATCCTCTTTTTACAGTAACGAAAAAAAATATGGAAAGTTAAAAAAAATGCAAAACATATTTTGACCACGTCGAGTCATTACTCGATGCCATACATTACGAAGCCATGTATTACCACATACCATTGTATGTGGTAATACATGGCTTACTAAAGACACAATTTTAATTAAAATTTATTCTACCGATCTGACATATAGAAAGCTCCGGGTTCGATTCCAGTCAGGCTGATATGTAAATTTGTTCTGGGTCTGGGTGACGAGGTACCTGTCTTTGTATGCCCATGGCACCCACGATACTAAGAATCTTAGAGTGGAGGCTATGAGAGTAGAAAAAAAGCGTTAAATTCGCTTAGAAATCTTCTGTAACTAGCAAGTGGTTTACATGATCCAGTACCGCGCTACCGTCTGTGAACCGACCGAACAAAGCCAGCTACTAGCATACTTATGCCCATGTTTGATATGCGATTAACAGCCTTCAAATATAAAAAAATGTGTAATCTACTTCTTGTTAGCTATAGGAATGCCAACACATAACAGTGGCACGTGCAAAGAGCTGGTACATGCTTCGCGAGAGCATTTCATAAAATAGGTATTATACAGAGGAGATTAGCGTGGTCCTGCGCTAGAACGACAGGCAGAATTGAGGTGTTCCACATTTTTGAAGTTATACTTTTGGCGCGTTTCGGAACAATTATGGGAGTGAATTTTTACAATGCGCGCGCGCACCGATATCTTAAATCGACACCGTGAAGTTGGCTAGTTATGATTATTATTTTGTTATATACAATATATGTATTTATGTACCTAATAAGTCAGAGAGAAGAGGGAACTCAGTTTACACATAACTTATCAGGAGCGATTCCAAATCATGTAAACACTGTAAATTTTGTTATAATAAACCATTTTTCTTTTTTTGTGCTGGGTCATATAACGGTTGTTCTGCCTCAAGCGCTCCTGTATGATCAGATTCTATTGTAAACCACTCAGTGGCTTGATTGGAGCGCCTCAGTACGGTTATACCGCCACTGGATTTTATATGGTCACATTTGTCGACTGCTGTTGCTATTGCTGGGCAAGGGCCTTTACCCACAGATGCCTGGAGCGTACTTCATCACGGGATTCCAATGCAGAGATACGTATTAGTGACCAATCTATGTCGAATGTCGAACGCCCAAAAGGCCAGCTGCTATCCCTTGATAACAACCAGGATCGACATCTTAACGTCCTCTCCGAAGCATAGGAACGCGGATGAAATTTATTTAGATATCTACTGACCCCAAATGGGACAATAACATCTGATGTCAGTAACAGTTGCATTTCTGCGACAAAACTAGGGAGACCTTATATAAATATCTATCTCTATGACGACTCGCGTGACGCAACGGTCCGCGACTATACGGATCAGCCACGCAGAGGGTTATGGGTTCGATTCCTAGCCAGACTGGTATCTAAATTATGAATTAGATATCTGTTGTGGTCTGGGTGTTTGTGTTCTCGTGTTTGTATATGTCCAAGGCATCTACGACACAGGGATTGCTAGTGGTGTCGTTGGTAGTACGTACTTTTGACTTGTTAAACCGTATTTGGAGCTGGTTACAGATAGAAAACGGTGACCACTTATATACTTGAATATTGGTGCGTTTTATGAAACGTTATTATTAACTTAATATTTCTTGTTTTACGAAGATCTTGTGCATGGAGATGTAAATTTCTTTTGAAGAGAATTTTATCCTCAATTGAACGTTTTCTTTTGTAAAATAATGTGGAATTTCTTTAATGGATCCATTTGTCCCCTGCTTAAGGTTAAGGGAACGTGAGACCCTGTACTTGTCTCATCTTCCGGGAATGCTACAAAGGTGATTTTATATAATTTAGTTACAGTGAATTACTTATAATGCGCGCCGCCTATAATTTTTGGTGCTTTCGATATTTTTGACGTAGAAATTACACATCGTAACTTCCTGTATATATATTTTTGAGTATAAATCCAATGAAAATCGATTTTATAAGATTAACCTCAGTAAACGGACAGACAACATTTTCAACATAAGTTTACTTTTACAGTCATATCATTTATCTATTCTTAGTTATTTTTATAGTTAAATTGTTATGGTTCTAAGCTATTGACAATGATCGAATGACTCTCAATACATATCATAGAGTTTCACGAAAAAAACGTCTAAGAAAAATATTAGATAGATTTTCCGTTGAGTAATTACATTTCTCAGTATTACAGGCTTGCTATTGTAATTACTGAGCAGATGCTTATAACTCAGATATATAGTTATCGGTCGCTTTACCCCAAGAACCTTCGCGCATTGTAACTGTAATTGGCACGACAATTCCTTCCAGTTTGATCTTGACTGTGATTTAATTTCATTGAATTTCATAGGTGGTAGAGTTGCAGGTGATGGTATTCTCACCGTAGTTGAATCACGACGACTTTTACCATATTCCGTCTTTGTTTATAAATATTTTTTTTTTATGTGAGAAGAGTAGCAAACGAGCGTGCAGGTCACCTGATATTAGATGAGCATTACAGCCCATGGGCACTAACATGTAGCCTCAAACAGAACTGAAGTCCTATCTAAGGTCGCACTTAGATGCGTCACTACTCTTACGGATTAAGATGGTCGCGTCACTGTAAGTGTACCGGACAACCGCACCTCTCCAACCGAAACACAAGTATTGCTATGGTGGATGGTGAGGCTTTACAGTTCTCAAACTATCGTGACTATCGTTATATGTGCGGGGGGCTACTTATAAAAATAATGAATTGAAAAAATAGCGATACGAGCCGTGAGTGGTGTGGGCACCTATAGAGACAAAAATTGAAAGCCACCAATAGATACACTAATCGGTATCAAAAAACTTATAAAATATAAGGTAGTTTATTCCAACACCGCACTAAAATGTTTTCACTAAACTAACTATAATAGAAGTTTTATCAGTGATCCAACTAATTGGGGAAATTTAAGCCCCGACGAATTATTGTATTGATGTTGCTAACATTAATTAGTATATTGGATCGGATCCAAAATTTCGAAACGCACTGAACGTTAAATCGAAGTGCACTAAAATCCTATCCAATATATTAAGTACTAGCTTGGAGCCGCGGCTCTGCCCGCTTTATAAACCGAATTAGTATATAAGTGTACGAACATATATTTTTTTTAAAATGCTAAAAGATGGCGTTAGCGGCACCAGTGACGTAATATTAACAAGTCGGTTTTTTTATATTCTATAATTTTCAAATAAAAAATTTCGTATGTTTTGATCGAGACTATCTATTACCACAACAAATTTTATATAAATATATCAAGTATTTTCAAGTAATTAAAGAACACACAAACAATCATGCTAAAACACTTTAAATATTTTTCATTCAGGCATTCTTTTCAGTATAGAATTCATTCTGTTACAGTTTTTATAAAATGAACCAAACCAATGTACATGCTAAGAGAGTTTCCACATTATCCGATCCGATAATGGTATCGCACATCTATAGACCGGTGCAATATCCGGTACAGATACACTTCATCCGATAATGATTATGTCGTGCTACGTTTTCACGAACTCTGTATTTTAAATAAATCGATATACATTGGGACGAGATAGCGGATCGCATCGGGATCCTTAAAAAGCCTACTTTTTATAATGTGTCTTTGTCCATGTGCATGGGTTGCAACTGACTACTAACTACAGAATCGATAATGAACGAACTTAGCGCAAATGTGTAGTGTTAGTTTAGTTACATCTACTACCATAATAAGCATAGCTGAAAACATATCGGATAGGGCTTTAAAAAATACTTTGATATTGATTTGTCTATTTGGAAGCTGAGAGGCAAAAGCTGTGTCTGACTTCAGTGCACTAGTCGTTTTTGGGCCCACAATTAACTTCAAACAGGACTGAAGTTATATCTGAGATCACACGTACATGCGTCGTGAGGATTAAGATGGTCGTCTTGTTTATAACTGTACCCGACAACCACCTCTTCATTCGGAATATATATATCGCTTCACGGTGAACTTTGAGGACGTTGGTGGTACCTCTCCAGTAGAATCATAGTTCTACCACGTATATCAAGTGGTCAAGGTCTTTTACATGGTCTTCTACCCAAAAAGAAACGGTATAATTTGACAAGAGCCACAGAGACGAGAGATGTAGAGCCGCGCGCAGTATGAGTTAGTAAATATGTTGTAACGGCAAACATTAATTATTTCCTCAATATTAGCTCACGCCGAACTTCAAAACGCATAGTGCATTAAATTGAAGTGCACTAAAGTTTATTACAGCATCGCGTGCCTTTCTAAATAATACGGTAGCCCATTAGATGATTAAAGTCACAATCGTCTGATATTGATAACATATATTACGGTACCGATAACGTCGTTGCATGACATTTCTATAAAACGATTTATCGCTAAATTATATTGAGTGAACAATCAAAATATTTACAAGACACAACAAATGTACTTTCCCTTACGAAGTTACTATTGTCAATAAAATGTTTACTGGCGTTCAGCGATGAGGAGTTACATCGATTCCAATAATCGACATCGCTACGAACATCCTGGAAATAACTTTTAATCTGCATTTACTACATCTACATTAACCCATTAATGTCCCACTGTTGGGCATGGATCTCTCCTCAAATTGAGATGGGTTAGGTCGCAGTCTACTACGCTGGCCAAGAGTGGATTGGTAGACTTCACATACATTCGAGAATTTTACAAAGAACTATCAGATGTGTAGGTTTCCTCACGATGTTTTCCGCCACCGTAAAAGCAAGTGATCATTAATTTCTAATACGCATATAACTTCGAAAAATAAGAGTTGTGTGCGGGCATCTTAACCATTAGGCTATTACTGCTTGCTATGCAGAATACATCGTGTGTAAGTGACCACTTAATCAATTGGTCTGTATGCGACTTCTATGCTATACAAAGTGTATATTTGCATTAAGACTGCTTACTTTAACTGTGCTAGCAACTGACACGAGGGGACTTTGCAAAATTTTTGATGCAATTTATTGTATGTATTTCGGAATATCAAATATCGATGTCGGTGTAGGTTCGCTACGTAAGCTTAATTTTACACTACACTGAATTCAACAAATATAAACAGAATAAAAAATGAAATACGTGGGCACTGCCTAATGTATATCATAGTGGTGGATAAAATTCCACAAAATATTTAATTTATTGCTGTAAAACATTTTTATGTATGTTGCCTGGATATCATCGTCATCATCGTGAACCTATCATTGTCCCGTAGCTGGGTTTGAGGCTCCTCTGAGAATGAGAAAGTAAGACTAAATTCCACCACGTTGGGAAATGTGGATGGTTAAAATTCACACTTCGAGAGCTTTGCGAAGAACCCGAGTCTGTAGGTTTTCCTTCACCATTAAACCAAGTGATAATTAGTTTTTAATACGCACATATAACTTCTAAAATTACCTCCTTGGACCCTCAGCCTGAGACACCGCAATCTAACTACTAGGCTATCACTATATCGTCGAACTACTTTCATATGCTATTGGTTATTATTTATCAATACTTTAAGAAATGTGTTTAAATTATTAAAGAAGACAACAGTACATAACTGAAATAGAGTATTGGTCACAGTTCAAATAAAGTGAAATAAACCCACAAGTAAGAAAAAACACAAAGCCCTGTCATAAACGGCGTCCTTAAGAAACATCGGCCATGTTATCCATCTTAGATGAGGCGCTATAAAAGTGAAGGAAAAAATCGCCATAAAGAATTTCACGTAGTCGGTCGGACCCACAGCAACAGTTTACCAGGCGTAATAAAAACAGTAGGTAATATCTCGGCTGAGCGGGCACTGCACAGTATTGTGTAATATCTCTTTGTTTAACCCGTAGTTATTAAAGCCGGTGTTTACTTCCGGCACAATGAACGTTTCAACCAATTAACTTGGTTGAGCGACCGATTATCGTCCAATTTGTATGCTCCGAAATCTATAGGTAAATGTGAGCATCAGATCAAACCGGACAATTTTCTCGTAACATGACAAGAGTCGATATTTTTTCTTCTTGTCTGTGCGTATTATTCCAAAGATTGTATCTTTTATGGTTACGAAATTTTCAGGACCAGTTGTAATATATACATACTTCGGTGTCTTTTTCTATTTGCGTCAAATTGGACCCATAATATAAAAACGCATATAAATCAAATTTTTACTTGGAAATACCACATTCATTTTAGTAAAGTAAAGCTGTCTTATGGGGATAGAGTGCGCTGCAGAAACAATTTTAGCTTCGTGATAAAATTCCGGCCGCCCACGCAAATTAATTATCTCTTGCTTTGACGATGAAGGAAAACATCTACACATCTAAGTTCTTTGTAAAATTCTCCAAGGTGTTTAAAGTCCACTAATCCGCACTTGGCCAGCGTGGTCGACCGTGGCATAATTCTTCTCATTCTGAGAGAGACCCGTTCGAAGTAGTGGTATAGTAATAGGTTGATGGCGATGAATGGAAATGCAGCTATAAATGAAGATAGTAAGGAGCACTTTATACAATATCTTTGTTTATTCAGTCCTATTTTATTTTGTCTCCTGAACCATGTACGAACATACGTTCTTAACATGTGCAAAAAGTACACGCTCGATGCCTAACATTTTCGCGCTCTGTGTGAAGTCCAGGTAAATTGAATGGCGGCAGACAAAATGTTAAAACGTCAAAGACATCGTGGGTACACGTACCGATATATGTCTGGGGGGATATAGCCTCAGGACATATACAATATCCTTACGTTAGTAGTTTTAATAGTGGCTGAACTATTATTGGATCGTTTCCGAGGGCAACACCGCCGTATTCATGTCTGGTTTATAGCAACGGATTTAAACGCTGCTGTGTTTGGTTTGTGGTCTATCGCAGATAGGCCTTCAATTCTACTTGGGGTTGATTACACATACCCATGGGCGATCGTGACCACTTATCATCGCTACGTAACGTATCTAAGTACGACCTCATATAGGACTTCAGTTCTGTTTTACGTTAGGTTTGGGTGCCTATGGGCTGTAGAGATCACTTAACACACGGTGGTCTGCACGCTCCTTTGTTACTTTTCTCACATATAAAAACGTGAAAGATGAAAACGTGTAGTGTTAATAAGGAGTGCCGTTGTTTGTTTCTCTGTGGATCTGTAGACTGCTGCTAGGTACAAATAACCTACATATTCATAATCTACGTGGCAGTCGGACATCGAAGTTGCTCCTTGCAACGTACAAGTTGCTGGATTTCCGACTGAAACTTCACCGGCCGAAGCTTCCTCATAATTTACGATTGAGAATTATAGCTACATTCTTAAGCTTACGGTAGTTAGAGATATAACTTAGTATATTTATTTATACGACCTTCATATGCTCCAAAGAATAAATTAAAATTGAATCGTGTAGAAATCGGAAAAGGAATGAGTACAAAACAAACAAACAAATAAATGCTTCATTCATCCACACCTCCGCACTATGATATCCTATGTGGTGGGGGCCATGGGCACGTACGAGATGAGTACACAAACATCCAGACCCAGAACAGAAATCCAAATTCGTCATTTAGATGTCTGTCTGACCAGGTATCGAACCCGGAACCCTCTGCGTGTCAGGCCGATATGGTAACGGCTGCGCCATGCGGGTCGTCTAAGATTTATGAATCATTAGATCTCCTTGTAATGATAATTTTGATAAAAAATACTTTAAACAACTCGAGATATTTTAGAATAGCGTACTAACACTTTAAAAGATGGATGTATTCGTAGAATAACATTATAATACCTAGAACCTTATCACGTTACAATTCTGATGATTTTACAACAGTGGACCTTTTTACCATTGATTACCATGACATCCTTCTTAGCGAAGTTCTCAACGTTCAATAATATTGAATTCGTTGCAATTTCAGCTTGCTATGAATTTAATTAAAATTTTACTACGCTTCAGTGCCCATATTTTAGTTTACGCTGCCTTAAATTATAATTTAGAACTTCTGTTACTAGCAACTTTAATTTCTAGATTATAATTTCGGGAAACGTAGAAGTGACATGAAATTTAAATTCTTGTTCAATCAATTCCGGTAATGGCAAAACTTTAAACAATAACTCAATCTTGAGCGGAATTTCAAATATTTAAACTGTGATTTTAAAACCAACAGATGTGCCAATCATTGGGAATTTCAGTAACACCTATTCATTTACCCTCGACGCGAATCGGAAAATCTTGTAAAGTTTAAATGGGTGTTTTAACGGCTTGGGACGTTCCGGAACATTAACCAAATACCATTTAACTGATTGCTCTGCCGTTAAACAGTTATTACATAAAATTAAACGTCTCAGATTTCAAATTGGCTCTCTTCTAAGCTGTTATTTTACGCTACAAACGAGTTAGCATAGCAATTAGTATTTGCATTTAAACGTCTTGAAGATGGTTATATTATGTCCATTAGCATTTATCTTTAATTTCAGGTTCATCATAGTCTATTCGTTTGGGGTCTAAGCTATCCTAGTTTCAAGATTAGTCTTAGTTTCTTTATCCGCAGCTTTTAACAAGTTATTCGAAAGAAAACATTATTAGTCTTGTTACAAATACAAATAACATATGCCTTCTACTCTCATAGCCTCACACTAGGATTCCCGGTCCCGTGGGTGCTCTGGTCATACACAAACAGAAGTAGGGAAACATCCAGACCAAGAGCAGAAATCTAAATTCATAATTTAGATGCCTCTCTAGTCGAGGGTCGAATCCGGAAGCGTCTGCGTGTCAGTTGCGTCACGCGGGTCATCAATGTAATTGTGTTTTTATTCTAATAATCTGACAATATTTCTGCACCGAATATAGGTAAGTGCTGGAAATCTCGGTGCTATATTTGCTTTATAGCAGCAGCGTTCACATTACTGTCCCAGTTTGAGGACATAGTAAGGATAGAAAAACTTGTTCAATCCACTTTTTATTCGACTGCGGCGAATCCAAAATGATGGGTTGTGTTTTTAGCAGTCTGTGTTTTTAGTCGTCTATGTTTGTATGTACGTATGTTCCACCGTAGCACTTAAACTCCCATCCGATTTGCATGAATTAGGCGTCACTAGATTCGTTATTATGGTCCGGATGACAAAGGCTTAATTTATTTGCTATTGCATCGAGTGGGACGTCAAATAAAAGTGTTACAAGTTATAAAATGAAAGGGTTAAAGATTGTGGAACTTTTTTTCTCTTTTTTTTAAATGTTTTACGCATTCAGATTATAGGTTTTATAGCCTTTTTATTAATAAATATATTATTCCTTCGTGCGACATTTCACTGAAAATCGTAATGTAAAGCGAGTTCAAAAGCTGGGCAATGGAGAGCGATGAAATTTGTTTTGTCAGCGGGATGCATCATGTCAGTTGCGCAAAGAGTAGCGTAGCTTTTGTCAAATAAAACATGACATGAATTTATGGCGAGTGAGCTTTGGCAAACATTTGCGTGGTTTATAATATTCTGCGCTCGGCCATTGTTATAGTTCAAGCCTTGGCCGTATAAATGCTTAATTCATCATTTTCTTTTTATAAAAAAAAAACAATTTTACTGCTGTCTAGAATTGGAGTAAGGGATAAGTATATAGGTACATATTGATTGTCACTTTGTGCACTGGTGAAAGCAAGGGTGTAATTTTTTTACTCTTTCTTGGGCTAACGTAAAGATCAAAAAAGAATTGTTATTCATCTTAATAGTATGATCTTCTCCGTGGAAAAATGTAGAATTATCGAATTGCGAACTTCTTTTTTTAGAAGTCTAATAAATTCGTGGTCATTATTGAATCTAAAATCTTGACATTTATGAACCAAATGATATATTAGTGATTAGCGCTTGAAAAAACACATACACAGAACAAAACAACACAGAAAACGAACGAAAAAACATCGTTTGTTTTCTGTGTGTTACACATAAGTTTTGTTGTTACTATGTTTTTTAACAAATTTTGCATCAGCTACCATTTTCTGTTTAAAAGGTATGACAGAGATATGGGGCATTTTAAATTAGTACTCAGGGCAGCATCGCATCCGTAAATTGGCAACGTGGCAATTAACACCGTGATAGCTTAGTGGTAAAATGAGGTATGTTACGCTGGGAGTCCGAATTTGAATTCCAATCACACAATTCTAGTTTTTTGGAAGTAATGTGTATATAAGGAGTTAAACATTATCATTTGCTTTAACGGTTCAGGAAAATAGAGCGAGAAAACTACATACCTTAGAGTTCTGCATAAAAGTTCTCAAAGGTGTGTGGTCTACCAATTCACACTTGGCTAGCGAAGTAGATGACGGCTTAACTCTACTCGCTCTAAGAGGAGAATCGTCCCCAGCTGTCGGACAGTGATGGGGTGATGATAATGATCATATTCAAATGCCCCATGTCCATAATATCAATATCGATGTATTTCGACTTAGAATCATTTGTACTATGTTCTTGAGTTCTTGAGGAAAAAAGCAAATCTATTTGTGGCGAGATGCCAAAGTGATCAGTGCCAAACAAATTGTACATCAATTCAAAGGTAGTTTGTTTTATCGAGGGCTCTTATCGCTTGTAATAATGTTCCAGTTATAAAGATAGGCCATTTCTCTTATATCACTACCCAAACGTGTTTAGATGGACCTCATATAATGTTTTGATTGCTGATTGAGTCAGCCTTGCAATGAAGCGAAACTACTCCTAACGAAGCGACATTAAATATGTGGTAGAATAGTTTGACCGGGAAGATACCACGGGCCCGTATAATCCGCTGTGAATAAAACTCGTGTTTCGACGACCTGATGTAAGATTTCAGTTTTGTTTGGGTTTAGATATGGGTGTACACTGGCTGCAGTGACCACGTAAACATCATATCGTAGATCTATAGTCTGTCCGGGTAGATACCGCCGTTGTCCTCACAAACCGCCATAAAGCAATTATTTTGTTTCGGTCGGAGAGGTGTGGTTATGTGGTACACTATAAGCGAGGCGAACATCTTAATCCTCGGGAGTAGTAACGCAGAAACGTACGGCCTCACATTGGACTTCAGTTCTATTTGAAGTTAAACATGGGGGTCCATGCGCTGCAGTGATAATTGAACATTAGGTGGTCTGCACACTCCTTTGCTACTATTCTTATATAAAAAATGTACCTACCGTTAACAGTTGCAAGTTTTAGAATGAGACTCCCGATCTTCTAAGGTTGCAGGTTCTGAAACGAGACTCATGGTCTGGCTTTTTCAGTCGAGCTCGGAAAAATGTAAAAAAATACAAACTAGTCGGCCTCGCTTTTCCAGCTATTTGCCCAACGCAAAGCTCACGAACACAGACACATCTACAAATCAACTTAACATTGTATCTTTTGTCGTCTGTTTTTTGTAATTTGGAATATATGTATGTATGTAATATGATGTCTGTAATATCTTTGTATATAATCATCAACATTATCAACCTATTAATGCCCCTTTACTGGGCATGGGTCTCCTCTCGGGTTAGATCATAGTCCACCACGCTGGCCAAGTGCCAATTGGAAGACTTCACACATCGAGATCCTTACAAAAATCTTTTAAATGTGTAGGTTTCCTCACGATGTTTTCCTTCACTGTTAAAGGAAGTGATAATAAAGAGTTAATATGCACATGACTTCAAAAATATTGGAGGTGCATGCTGGGTTTGGACCCCGGACACCCAGCGTGAGAGGCTGGAATCTAAACTAGGCTATCACTGCTTATATATCATACTGAACGATAAGTAATCTTTCTTCAGTGGTATTTTTTATGTGCGAAGAGTGTTCGAGCTATCTGATGTTTAATGTTTTTTTTTTACGTTAGAAGAGTAGCAAACGAACGTGCAAGATACCTGATGTTAAGTAGTCACTACAGCCCATGGACATCCACATATAACTCAAACAGAATTGAAGACCTACTTAAGGTCGTATGTAGATGGGTTACTTCTGAGGACTAAGATGGTTGCCTCACTTGCCCCACTAAGTGTACCAGACTACATCTCTCCAACTAACTGAGCGGCGACGGTACCTCCTCGTTCAAAATATAGTTCTAGCATCTATCTTGTAAGATTGAGACATTGATACATCTACATCGTGTATAACGGCCTTAACATCGAGTAGCGAGTTAACGTCAGTGAAGTGCTTACACTACGCGTGTGATCCAGCGACAATTACGCTTAAAACCTTTTAGAATTTGAACGTTAGTTGCATTTATTTTTATTGAATCTCCGTAAACATCTTTCGGTAGTATCGTAACACAACTTTTACGCAATTTACGCGTAATATGTTCGACATATTAAACAGCCTATTTACTCCATATAAAGTCATCTTTGTTAAAATTCCCGTCAAAATTGTTTTAATTTTAGCAGTTATCATGAAATCACAGACAAAAATTTGAATTTTATTTATTTGCATATTTTTTATACGTGCTGTGTTATATATTCAAATAATTCTTATATTATTTAATCAATATCCTTCACGGTATTAACGAAATTCAAATAAAATTATTTTAAAAATAATATATATTTTTTTGGGAATTTTACTTTATTTTCGATTGGTAGGACTGTTTCGACTGGAATCAAAGTCTAACAGAACAGTAAAGATGCCATCGTCTACGTATCGTCAGTTACAATATGGAATAAATTTAGAAAATTTTTAAGCATTGCTTATTAATTGTATGTACCTATTTCCAATAATGAGATTCTGAATATCTTGCACCAAGAAAGATTAAACCGTAGAGTAATGGCACTAACATAGACATAGTTTATCAAATAATGTCCCATCGCAAACACACAACATAATCATCATCAACCCGTTAATGCTCCACTATTGGGCACGGATCTCCTTTCAGAAGTGTTATCGGCACTTGGCCAGC
>DWKL01001016.1:0-15875 GCA_018249415.1 Phareas burnsi | reverse complement strand
CCGAAACGTCGAGAGTCGAGGTAAATAATTCGATTAAAATATTACGCGATTAAGTCCCGTTTACAGTATAAAAATATTTATTAAGATGTCTCTTTACCGCCATGATCATAATCATAATAGACGATAATATTAAATTCGTAGCTGACTTCAAATGAGTTTTCGATTTAAATTGCTGTGACGTTTTTTTTAAAACATATTTTTTATATCTACTGTGGGTTTCGTAAGAGTATTATTTACATTGCATTATTTTATAGCAGTGATAGCTTAGTGGTTAAGGTTCCGGCCTCTCACACGGGGATCCAGGGTTCGAATTTATGTGCGTATTAGAAATTAATTATCACTCGCTTTATTGGTGAAAACATCGTGAGGACACATCTGAGAGTTCTTTATAAAGTTCTTGAAGGTGTGTGAAGTCTAACAATACGCACTGGGCCAGCGTGGTGGACTATGGCATGACACAGACACAGGAGACCTGTGTACAGTAGTAGGGTATTCATGGGTTGATCATGTTGATGATGATTATTTTATTACAAAGTAAATAAATATTAAAGTAGTTTATTATTTCATTTGGTACAAGTTATTTTTTGGTACAATATTTTCAGTATACATTCAATCTTCCTCTCGGATATATCATGTCACTTTGAAGAAGGTAGTTGGCCGTGAAATCTCACATTTTATCCTTGTCCCATATAACGTCATCCGCGATTTTATCTTTTATTTACACCTATAATTTAAGGTTACATAATAAGAATGGGTAATGTTGTACAGAAACAAACTCAATTTCAACTCGGATAGGCTATTATAATAAAGCTCGAAATGATATTTTCATTGACAGTAATGTTGCTCTGTGGTTTGTTTTTATCGCCTTTGAATAACTTGTAAAAGAGCAATTTAAACTAAGCACTTATTTATTTTAGGTATTTACGATCCATATATTTTTAAAATAAATAATATTTTACTACATTAAAGGAACATAGGACATGGGTATAGGATTATTTTGACGGTAAATAGTCCATAATGGAGGTATGCAGAATCTGTAGGTTACGAATATCAATGGAATTCTATAAAATTTAAACACCCGTATCTCTTAGACGAACGGCGAAAACATTTTATAAAAATGACGTACCAATGAATATTCTAGGATGGTTTTGTATTGTCTTCTTATATGTGTACTGTTTTTCTGGATCTGTTTGAAATCGGGAATACTTATTAATAATTTCTATACAATCTTGGTTTAGTTTGTATATTCTTATCACAATTTAGTCCTGGATTTCTACTGATTGTCTGTCAAATAATATGTTTTGTAAATGTTTGTTGTTCATCGTCTTTGATAAGTATTCCAAATGTTCATAAAATCTTTAGCAAATTTTGAAATTTCGCCTAATAATACATGCAAAGGTAGGAAGAATTAGGTAGGAACGGTAGGAAAGGAAGAATTTAGATAGGTGGTAGAACTATAGCTCGTCCCTCGAAGTACCACCGCCACCCTCATAATCCGCTGTGAAGCTATTTTTGTGTTTCGGTTAGTGAGCTGCGGTTTCTGGACACACTTACAGTGAGGCGGCCGTTTTAGTCCTCGGGAGTAGTGACGCATCTATGTACGACCTCAGACAGAACTTCAGTTTTGTTTACGATTAGATGTAGGTATCCATGGGCTCCAGTGACCACTTTACATCAGCTCCTGCACGCTAGGTTGCTACTCTCCGAGCACATAAAAAAAAAGTAGGAAGATAGGAAATCTGTTTTTATATATTATAAGATGTGTTATTTTTTCAGTCTTAGTATAAAAATATTATATAAATTATTTTCCTTTCTCCTTGTACAATTCAATGTTCTATTTATCGTTCCTTGTAACAATAATATATAATAGCCAATCTTAAAGTTATTTCTTGTTATTTTTCTAAACTATGTATTTGTTCTCAGACAGTATTATTCGAATGGAGCGAAGCGACGCAAGGTTTGCTGCTCAGCTCGTTCTACTATGGCTACGTGTTAACCCATATCCCTGGAGGTATGTTGGCGGAACGCTACGGTGGCAAATGGGTACTAGGATTGGGACTTCTATCAACTGCCATTTGTACTTTCATCACGCCGTGGGCTGTGAAGATGGGAGGCGCCACAGCACTGTTCATACTGCGAGTGGTTGAAGGATTGGGAGAGGTAAGTTGAAGGTTTGATTTCTTGTTCGTAGTGTTATTTACTACGCTAATCCACATTGGAAAATCGTGACGGAGTATGCTCCAGGCTTTCCCCGATTATGGAGAAAGACCCATGTCCAGCAGTAGAACATAAAAAGGGTAGCAGTCGTTGTTATTTAAGTCACTTTTGTATTCAAGATCTGAAAGTATCAATAGTTCAGGAATGACAGTCAATATTTACTTCTCTTCTACAGGTTTCTTAGCACAATAGTTTCTGTACAGAAGCTTGTATAACTTCAAATGTGTCAATTTTCCATCAAAGCTGATTCATATGTTCAATGCTGTATGCAGCTTAAATGGCACATATTTAACTTGTGTTTCTATATGACCCGATCCGGTTATTTATAGGTTGGATATGATCTTGGATCCGTAAACATTTAAATTATAATTAAGATAAATAATTAGAGTAATCATTTTGAGTTATATAATAATATTTTTTAACTTATTACGTTCGACAGGTCAATGTGAAAAATCTTAACTTACCTAAATACTGTCACTTGTTGAAGTTTAATAAAAAATGTAACAATTTTATTTTAGGGACCCACAATGCCAGGACTCATGTGCATGGTATCTCGATGGGCGCCAAAAGAAGAGAGGGCACGAATGGGGGCTATTGTTTTCGGCGGTGCTCAGATTGGCAACATAGCCGGCACTTATTTCTCAGGATTGATCATGCACGAGGGCTCATGGGAAAACGTGTTTTACCTGTTTGGATCTGGTGGCCTCATATGGTTCATTATTTGGGTAACTATTATTTTGGCGTATGTTCATAAAGTTAACACTTTTCTGTTGTTCGACCGTGACGAGCATCGCAACACCTATTTCTTATGACAGTTCCCAGTAACCGCCAGCATCACTTGGATTTCATGGTTTTTGAGTACTTCCCTATTAAGAAACATTTGCTTCGGAAAAAATTATATGACGTATGTCTCTTTGTTTCAATGGTCACGCTACTTTTTATTGATGCAGCTGGCAATGGTCATTACTTTTTGTCTCGATTCATTTAACTCTTTTTATGTATTACAGATATTAAATATTAACGTACCCGTATTGTTTCCAGAGTTTAATCTGTTACAGTACACCGAATACGCATCCGTTTATATCGGATGAGGAGAAGAAATTCCTAAATGCCAACGTAGATTCATTGATTCATAACAAAAAACAAGATTTAGATCCCGTTCCTTGGAAGGCTTTGCTTCGCTCTGTGCCACTATGGTGCCTTATTATTGCAGCTGTAAGTAGATTTTGCAATCAACTTATTTTTCAAGTTTATGACGAAAGTTATTCTTCTTTAGCATGTTTAAAATTAATTTTGTCCAAATAGGTTTTAAGCATATAGCTAATAAAATATATTTATATTAAAAATTAATTCTTAAACATTTACTCAAAATTAGAAAGAAGCTGAAAAAAGTGGATATCATTAATGTCTATTTTTTTTAAGAAATTTATAAACAGAAATAAGGAAATATAGAAATTAATAAACCATTTATCCCACTAGTAAAGTATTATACAATTGTTCAATTTAGTTTTTATTACATATTAATTTTATTATAACGGATAATGACAAATATCGCTTATATTTTTGAACACACAAAGTTGCTATATAGCAAAGTTAAACGCCGGAACTCTATTATTATTAAAATGTTACAGATTGGACACGACTGGGGCTACTTTTCTATGGTCACTGACTTACCTAAATACATGACGGATGTTCTCAAATTTAACATAAAATCTGCCGGATTACTTTCCGCCCTTCCCTACGTGGCGATGTGGATCGCTTCCTTCTTCTTCGGCCTCCTGTGTGACTTCTGCGTTAAGAGAAAATATCATAGTATCAAGAACGCTAGAAAAATTTATACAACAATCGGTAAGTCATACTTAGCAACATTCAATAAAATCCACAACTAAATACATTTGAATTTATCATTTAAATACTAGCGCAAAGTAGCATTTGTATGTTTATTTCAGGAAACACACACACACACATAACACCGTAATAGTTTTATTATAGTTAATTACTGTCTGGTGAGGATGGGTATTGATTTTCATTTGTTGAATTTATGTTTTAACGATATTTTCTTTTCAGCGGCTACCGGTCCTGGTATTTGTATTATTCTTGCTTCCTATTCCGGCTGCGACACCACACTTGCTGTGTTTTGGTTCGTCGCAGCCATGACCCTCATGGGTGCTTACTACAGTGGTATGAAGATCAATGCTTTGGATATTACTCCTAACTACGCTGGTACCACCACCGCCATGGTGAACGGAATAGCTGCCATATCTGGGATTATATCCCCGTACCTGATAGGACTATTAACTCCAAATGTAAGTTCAATGTAGTTTCTGTCTTTATCGATCTTACTTCAATAAGAATTTGTTTTTATATCCACACTTTTTATATTACAATATGTTTATGAGCAATTTTTCACTGTGTTTAATATATATTTTTTATTTCTTTACAGTCAACTCTCAAACAGTGGCGGGTGGCTTTCTGGGTATGTTTGGGCGTACTAGTCGTTACAAACATTGTGTATATCATATTCGCGAAAGGCGAGCAGCTCTGGTGGGATGATGTTAAGAAACACGGGTATCCTGCAAATTGGAAACATGGACCTCTCCCAACGAAAAATAAGGACTCCGAACAACCAAAGATCGACGATAATAAAGACAAAGAATAGCATAATGTTAATACACAAAAAGTTGATTTAATAACATATCTAAGTTAAGTAATTTAAGGACAAAATAAAATTTAACTATTTGTTATAAAGATTTTTATTTCTTACTATTTTATTTTTTAAGATAATGCAGTTATTACTCAGTAATGTACGTTAAATTAATTTTATCTACTTACTCTTTACTGCGTACGACTTGGATTTATTGTAACAATTTCGTTTGCGTTTTACTCCGTAGTGATAGAGTTGAAGAAATTTGAAAAAAACGGACGCAAGCGAATTTGTTTTACTCAAAATGTTAAATATACATTTTCAATATCAAATACATCATGAACAATATTGGTCAGTTTATTTACGTATAACTAGAAGATAAAGACTATTCCAATTCTTTCTAAGAATGAACTTCCTCTTTTCCGTCAATAAGAGTATTGTCTCGTATCTAAAAAATATGGCATAAAAATATAAGCAGAAAAGTAGCATTATTTTTAATTTCTATTTTCATTGAAAAATCGTTAGACGTCATGATAACAAAAATATGTCGTTCTAATATAATCTTCAAAGATATATTTCATCTGGTCATATTGAATTCCTGTTCTTTTGGACTGTTCCTCTTATATGCAATCAGGTACCAATGACTACGTAAATATCAGATGGGCTACATACTCTTGACACTACTTTAGCCAACACCTTATTATGCTAACTTAACTAGATTCTAGTAATGTTTTTATTGCTACGGTCTATATAATTGTCTCAATAGAAATCAGTTACCGGACATATCATTAAAATATAACTATGTTTGTCTGATTACCAAATGAGCAATTTTGGATGTGGACAGTACGTGCGTTTTGAGGAATATTCCATTAGGGTACTATCATCGCTGGTATACCGCAAGGTGGCATTGCTCCTATCCTTTTTTTTAAACTTCTTCAACTCTATCACCACGCAGTAAAAAAAATATTTTTCTAGCTCTTTCGTGATTCTCATATTACGTCTTTCTACCATTTAACCTCTGACTAAACTACTCAAACCTCTTTCGAAAATGTAAATATCTAAGCAGATATAAATATTTGTTGCATGCTGATCTTTTTTGTATATTAAATTTATTGTTTAATTTGAACTGACGGAAGGATTTCTAATCCAGATAGACATAAGCGATAGTAACTTTATTAAAAATTCATGAAGCTCCAAACTAATGAAGTTAGTCGATAGATGTTTTTGATGCAGGGTATTTAAATACTGCGTTATTTTATATTGATCGACAACAAAACCTTAGATTGCTCATACGTTGCTCCTTCTAACCCCCAAATAGTGAATCATAGACTGCTATCAACTATCATTAGTATCTTTACTGAGGAGCACTTTTTTTATTTTATTGCATTAATTTACTACGTTCAGTTAATAATTAGTATTGAATTTGGATATAACATTGTAAACTTATCCATTTGTTTTCCTTTTTACGTTTAATACTTCATCCACTTGCTCGTCGACGTCAATATCTTGACTTATCTTGACTCGTACTTAAAACATCATAAATTACATAAGTGTTGGATCATTTTGAAGTTATCTGCATAAACATTGGTCATTCATCATGACAGTAACAGAAATAATCAATTTTACATTTATCGTATCGTGGTAAATAAATATAACTACAAACATTTCGTAGCCCGGACATTAGTGTTGCACATATTTTATGATTTACAAAAATATTTTTTTTCAATGATTCAATCTTTATAGATTTATATTTACGTTAAATTATCTCAAAACTAGTATCCGTACTGGCACATTCTATAGCTTTATTGTTAAAAATTACCAAAACATCAAATTCTAAATTTACAAAATAGGTTTAAGTAATGCTTTTGGTACGGTTAATATTCATACTTTAATACGTTTAAATTCTATCAATACTTAAGTTTTCTGCGATTGGCTGGATTTTAAATTGGGAACACATTTAATGGCGATAGGCATGGTTGCACTATGAGGCAGAATACAACCCTGCCTATCGCCTATCCTATTTCCAAACTTAACAAAATTTATTAATTCTCATAATAATTCATACATATTATTATCACTAACATTACGAAATTATATTTTAATATTTACCAAATAGTATTTGTCATCAACGCACATCTGTTTTATATTTATATTTTGAACAGCAATATGTGCTGTTGGAACGTGGATACATATAATAAAAGCATTGCACAGGATAGAAATTGGTTTTAGTTTTATTGAAACTGCAATATCTGATTTTGTTACTATTACCTACTTGCATTGAAATTGAAAAATTGACAAATGGTGCGGTATAATTTAACGTCAAATAAACAGATTTTACATTGACAATGTATCATTTATGTTTATGTTTGAAGAGTAGCAAACAAGCGTGCAGGCTACCTGATGTTAAGTAGTCGCTGCATCACACATCACCCACATCTAACCTCAAACGAAACTGAAGTTCCATCTGAAGTCATACGTAGATGCGTCACTACTGTGAGGATTATGATGGTCGCCTCGCTGTAAGTGTACCCCGCAACTCTCCAATCGAAACAGAAATTGAAGAACAAAGCTCATTCGACTAAAAATAAATATTTGCATTGCGAATCGCGTTGAAAAGTCTTATTTAAAGTAAAGTGGCAATCTATTAAGCTGACTTTATCTCTTACAGTTTCTCCTGCGAACATTTTATCATTTGTCGTAAAGTTTTTGTGACAATAACGCTTAAATAGCGGAGATACTGTCAATGTGACAATATACTTGATAACTTCAATATGTGCTGACGTAAACAGATAAAATTCTACGCTGAAATAATAGTGTGGTATATGAAGTCAAGCGTGTTATTATGTTATAAATAATACAATTAACATAAGTGACTAAGAAGATGACGCTTACGGGATGGCGACTTGTACTGAACAGAGGTAACTGGTAATTGTTAAATAATTTGACCTTTTTTATCACAATTTAAACAATGCTGTAAACAATAGTTTATCTTATATAACTATAAACTCAATAATTAGTTAATTAGATACGCAATCTATAAATAATAAAATCATATATTATATGATCTTTAGAGTTCATGAAAAGTAAGTGAAAAATTATGTATAATTCCGTTAATAAAGAAAATTAATATTTTTCGTACAAACGGAACAATATCTGTTTGTACTTATGTAAAGTGAAAAATTATGTATAATTTCACCTTACACTACGTTTTTTTCATGAACTCTAAAATTTTTCGAGTTAAAAATAGCCCGTGTCACTTTTTATGAAGTTTCCTATCTTTGTGTGAAAGTTGCGGCAAAATATGTACAGCTGTTTCTAACATTACAATTTACAATTAGACAATTAGACGGAAATAGCTAATTGGAACAATAATTGATATATAAAAAAATGTAGCTACTAAATTATAAGTATATACAGGAAAACAGCGTTATATATAATTTAGCATAGCGTAACTCGTGCTCTCAGTGCAGTTCTCTCCCCGTTATATACGATGTTAATGTTACAATTAGGCAATTGCATTACGGAAATAGCTAATTGGAACAATCATTGATATACAAAAAAATGAAGCTACCAAATTATAATATATATACAGGAAAATAATGTTATATATAATTCAGGATAGAGTAACTCATGCTTTCAGTGCAGTTCTCTCCCCGTTATATGCGATGCTAAATACGAAGATAGATCCTTCATATACGCTATTCGAACTGCAAATTACAGTTTCTCACTTGAAAACAATATTTCGATAAACAAAAACACTGTACGATTTAATAATATAGTATATTTATGACTTATAGTTGTGTACCTACCAGTGTAAGGTTTAATTTTATGTCTTAAATTTACTCGAATATAAATTAACATTAATTTATTCTGCTCGTTGGTTTTTTAATTTGTATTCGGAAAGATACTACTAAAGTAATGTTAAATTAAGGTAAAGGTAAAGGTAAATAGTGATAGTAAAGGTATACTAAAATATTTATGTTATACTTAAATATAGATTTTCGCATCATGCTAATTAATATCTCTTTCTACTTTTGTTTTGGTGACAAATAATTTCATTTCATTTACTTTTATTATACTTCCAGGAATCAAAATATTGCCTAAATAACAAATGAGTATAATTAAATTTAAATAACGAGAATCATTATCAGCCCATTAATATTCCACTGCTGGGCAGAGGTCTCCTCTCAGAATGAGAAGGATGAACATTATCAATGAAAGTGCAGTCCTAAAATTTGTTATATTTAAATTTTAAAAGGACGTAGATTTATTTGGTGTTTATTAGATATTTCCATAAGTGGCAATGATCGAAGTGATTCGAAATGGTTCAGATGAACAGCAAGGTCATGTTTTACGTAACGTAACAAAATATCTATTAACTTTGTACGTAATACTTAAAGAAACAATTTACTTCGTTTAATCATGATAAACCAGTAGTATTAATTTCATTATTTGTTACTGATATACGTAAAAGTAGGGATATTTCAAAGGAGTTTATATTATAATACTAGAAAATTTGGCACTAGCAAGAATATTTTGCGTATTTTGTTTCTTAAAACCTGCTGATGATGATGAACGTAACTAGACAGAACCAGAGATTTGGCTCACGAACCTCAAACCCTCAGTGAAAGAAGCTGAAATTCATTCAACTGAGATATCAGTCATGTTCTTAGCGTTAATTTAAAATTCAATTGATGTAACCCTGCTCTAGGTTTTTGGAGTAAACTTCGTGCATACGTAATCATAATCAAATATTTGTATCGTAATTGTAATTGTATGAAGTCTGGAAATAGTAAAATTTTAAGATATATGATTGACGGTTTGTCTTAATACTTGTATCTGTTTATTAAATATGTTGTCGTTAACGGTACAAAGATCCATCAGGTTTGAAATAATCTCATCATCATCATCATCATCATCAACCCAATAATGTCTAGTGAGACTTGAGTGATATTCCAGTTGAATGAATTTTAGCATCTTTCACTGAAGAATTGAGATTTCAAATCCAGATCTCTAATTTTTTTCAGTTACGTACATCATCACCATCAGCATCATCATCAAGTCTTTAATATCCCACGGCTGGGCATGGGTCTCCTCTCAGAATGAGAAGGACTACGCCATAGTCCACCACGCTGGTCAAGTGCGGATTGGTAGACTTTACACCTTAAAGAACGTTAAAGAAAATTCTCAAATATGCAGGTTTCCTCACAATGTTTCGGTTGAAGAGGTTTTGTTGTAGGACACTTTCACAGCGATTCGTCCATTTTAGTTCTCATGAGTAGATCACATCTACGACCTCAGATAGGACTTAAGTGTCAATATGCTGCAGTGACCACTTAATATAAGATAGCTTGCACTCTTGTTTGCTTCTCTTCTGACATAAAAAAAATATTCATATTTTTCACGTATGAGATTTATATCCTCAACACTACACTTCATTCTTCGCCTTGGGCACATAAGCCCAATGTTAACACTCAACTAACCAATACTATGCTTAAGTAAAGCATACTATTGGTTAGTTCTATGGTTCAAACAGCATCCACACATAATCTAAGATGGAGGAATATCCGTTACGATATGTAAAGATTTAATACTCCGCTTACAATATTATCTCTGTTTGATGACGATAAGGCTTACAGATAATCTTGTGACACATTTATTAAGAGCTGGTAAGAAACGAAATATCGAAATCAAATCTGTAAAACGGCGTTTCATAAATAGTTTTTGTGTTTCGGTTGGAGAGGTGCGGTTGCCGGACACACTTACAGCAAGGCGACCATCTTAGTCCTCAGGAGGAATGTACGTACAACGTCAGACAAAACTTCAATTTTGTTCACGGTTAAATGTAGGTGCCAATGGGCTACAGTGACCACTTAACATAAGGTGGCGTGCACGCTCATTTGCTTCTTTACGAACATAACAAAAAACGTGCAAGCTACTGTTTTGACAACAATAAGGAAGATTTGCGAAATTTTAGAATCCCCAAGCATAATAATTTAGGATTTAAAATACAATATGGACTTTTGTTAAGCCTTTGCGGAAAACAAAAATGCAGAAAGCCCATTTTAAGTTTAAATCACCCAGTAAAGGGTTGATCATCAATCATTTATTGTATCACAGTTGGACACGTTCCGCGTTCAAGACGAGAAGAGCTTAATCATAGTGCACCACGCTGGTCAAGTGCGTGTTGGTAAACTTCACACATATTTAAAACTACATGGACAGGTCTCAGGTCTGTAGGTTTTCTCACCTATTTTCTTTAACCGTTATAACAAGTGATAGTTAACTTGTACTATGCATATAACCTAACGTATATTAATTCTTATTTGCTTGAACGGTGAAGGAAAATATCGTGAGGAAACCTATACGAATAACAGTTATCTGTAAAGTTCTTGAACTGTGAAGTCTATCAATCCGCACTTGGCCAGGATGATAGTCTGTGACCTAACCCTTTGCATTCTGTGAAAAGGCCCATGCCCAGCCGTGGGACACAAAAGGCTTGACAATGATGCTCCTAGCTGGAAAAAATCAGCGATCTGGATTTCGAACCCCAAACCCAGTGAAAGAGGCTAAAATTCAACTGGAATATCACTCATATTTTTAGCGTAATTTAAAACTCAAATAGCGTAACCCTGCGCGATCCAGGTTTTAGGGGGAAACTTCGTGCATACGTAATCCGTACCTCTGTGATTAATGTTGCAAAAATTCATTAAAATTCGCTCTACGGTGTCAACCGGATTAACTGAAGTGTTCTTTTTAAATCTTTGATGTAGTTATATATATTTTTAGAAGCAGTGATAGCCTAGTGGTTAAGATTTTAACCTCTCACGCTGGGTATTTGGGGTACGAATCCCGCACGCACCTCTGGTTTTTCGTGCGTACTAGAAATTAATTATCCCTTGCTTTAACGGGAAAGGTTAAATCATGAGGAAACCTACACATCTGAGTTTCAAGGTGTGTGAAGTCTACCAATCTGCATTTGGCCTAACCCTTCTCATTTTGAGAGGAGACCCGTAGCCAGCCGTGGATCAATAATGTGTTGATGATGATGATGATCAACGACCCAATTATGTCCCACTGCTGGGCACAGGTCTCCTCTCAGAATGAGAAGGGTTAGGCCATAGTCCACCATTCTGGCCAAGTGTGGATTGTTAGACTTCACACACCTTTAGGAACTTTGTAAAGAACTCTCAGATGTGAAGGTTTCCTTACGATATTTTCCTTCACCGTTAAAGCAAGTGATTAAATATTCGAAGATTAAATATCTGTCTGGCCGAGAAAAGAACCAGAAACCCTTTTTGCGCATTTAAGTCAAAATAAGTTTGGAATAATATGAGTTTCATTTAACTCCTTTTTTTATAAATTTAAAAAAAGGTAAATTTTCTATGTTCACATATTCATAGATAGCTCTTAGTGTAGTTCGGTCAAAAGTCCAGCAGGTATTAGGTTTATAATAAGAAATAATATATTCGTTTTCAGTTACCTTCATACCCCAGCGCTATGTCCTGGGCCTTCTAGGTCTGTTCGCTTTGGCAAATTCCTTTACAATGCGAGTATGTTTGAGCATGACAATCACGCAAATGGTAATTCACACGCAGACCTCGGAACATATAATCGGAGAAACTTGTCCAGATACATCTATCAATGATGCAGATTCTTCTAGTAACTCCACTAGCGTGATATACGAGGTAAAACTTGAAAGAACCATAAGTCTTTTAAATCTTTTAAATGGTGTTAGAATTATAGATTATTCGTTAGATGTCATCGCCGCCCTTACTATCCGCCGTGAAGCATCTTGTGCATCGATCGGAGAAGTGCAGTTGCCGAACATTTGGCGACCATCTTAGTCCTCAGGGGAAATGCATCTAGGTACGACTTCAAATAGGACATCAGTCCTGTTTGAAGTTAAATGTGGATGATGACTGCAGTGACCATTTAACATCAGGTGGCCTGCACGCTCGTTTGCTACCCTTCAAATATTAAAAAAGGGAATGTAGCAAACGCGCTCGGAATTCATTTAATACTAAGTAGTTATGCTTTCAACTTTTGTAACATCGAACTGTTACACATGGCCTACGTAGCCCTTTTTGGTGACCATAGTCCTACGCCTGCACGCTCAGAAAATTCTTTTCTTTCTTCCTTAGTCTCTCACTCGTTCATTTCAGTTTCCGTCCAACATCCACACCAAATGGTCCCAACTTGCGTGTACCTATACTTGTTCGTAAATATCCTACTATTTCTAAGGACTACGTCCCATTTCATTTAAGTATACATTAGATTGCTAATCTTAGCTCTTTGCTGATAATTTTGCAGGGTCGAGAACGATATGATTGGAATGAAGCGACTCAAGGGTTCTTACTGAGCGCTTTCTATTACGGTTACGTCATCACCCATTTGCCTGGAGGTCTCCTGGCAGAGAAATTTGGTGGAAAATGGACCATAGGCCTTGGACTTCTGACAACGTCTGTTGCAACTGCGTTGACCCCGCTAGCAGTTAAAATAGGGGGCGCTACTGGTCTTTTTTTCATCAGAGTTATAGAAGGCGCCGGTGAGGTATAATTAAATTGTTTTTATATTTGGTATATTGCTTAATTGCTTATTTGGTAAATAGTTTTTGTACTTTAAATATTACCTAGGTGTATTATCAAACCATTATTTTTCAACTGCCGGGCACGAGTTTCCTATAAGAACGAAAATGCTTAGACTATAGCTCACCACGATGGCCAGGCGGATTGGTAGACTTCACACAAATTTGAGAACTTTATAGAAAACTAAGTTATGTAGGTTGCCTCGCGATGTTACCGCCTTTGTTAGTGCAAGTATGTATTAATTAATTTTTAATACGCATATAATATCTAGAAACCAGACGTGCGTGCCTAGGATTTAGGTACAACAGCCAAGGTAAAATTCTCGCTTTGTACATTTGTAACCTTGTACAATCTAAACGCTACTGCCTTAAGAAAAGTTCTTTATAAGCAATTCTTTGGGTAAAGTAATGTGGCAACCCCGTCCATTTCGGTTACATAATACCTCCATAAAATTTCAGGGTCCAATAACACCGGCGTTCGTGTTATTATTAGCTCGATGGGTGCCCCCGTCGGAAAGATCCCGTTTCGGAGCGATGATATTCGGAGGGGCTCAGATCGGAAATATCTTCGGCCCTTACATTTCCGGGCTCTTCTTAGCAGATGGCGGCGATTGGGCTAATGTTTTCTATTGTTTCGGCGGGCTGGGAATTATTTGGTTCATATTTTGGGTGAGTTTCTTAGCGAAAATATCATGTAGTCCATTTATTTGGATCTTTGAGAATTTCGAGGTAAAGAGAAACTATCGTCCATGGTCTAAAGATGGCCCTAATTGATAATACCCACTTAATTAATTCCAAATAGAATCGAGGCCAAATAGCCAAAATAGCCCAAGTAGATCGGGCACAGATGCTTTGAAACCCCTGATGACTATGTTAGAATGCCTCGTGTTAGCATCTCCCTCTTCAAACCAGAACAAAGCAACGTTTAACATTTTTGTAGACAGCAGAAATAACACTGAACGAACAATAGATCTAACCTTCCTATGGTCCTTCCTATAATCCTTGAATATGGAACGTGAGGTGTTCCAAATGAGTCCTCAATAGCTGCAATGCATCTAACTTGACCTCAAATAGAACTGCTATCCTATTCGTGGTCGGTAACCAGTTGGCCATGGGCATCGCAGTGACCATTTAATATTAGCTGTTATTATTTTGTATAGCGATAAATAACACGAATTATGAGATTCAGATACCTTTGGTAATAACATAATGTTCATAATTCCTATTTTGTTACCGACGTTTTATAGTAAAATTGTTTTGTTATTTTTCAGTCGCTTTTATGCTACAGTACGCCCAATTCTCATCCATATATATCTGACGAAGAACGAAAGTACTTAAACGAGAACGTAGCAGCATCGGGATTACATAAGAAGCTGGATCCCGTACCATTCAAAGCTATACTGAGATCTGCACCCCTTTGGGTGCTTATAATGGCTGCTGTAAGTGAATGAAACGAATTTTATGTTCACAGAGCCATACTAGAGTTCCGTGCCGTGGGTGCTATGGGTGGATGGTGGTGTTGTGGAGATAAGCATCTAGACTCGGAACAGAAACCTAAAATTATCATTTAAACGTCTGCTTGGCCAGAAATTTTAGTTGTTACGTTACGTACGTTCTGATTTAAAAAATGTTGCAAGGACTCTTAAACTAGGGGTCCGAGGGTAGCCCTCAATTGTAGCACGTGGCTGACAGTTCCTATGATATAAAAACATCTACTCTGTATATTATATTCATTCGCTATAGCCTATTCAATAGCATAAATACAATACCATACAGTGATAGCAAAAATACAATACAATACAGTGCAATACAATAAAAATAAAACACACAAAAATATTGTGAAGATACTGTATTCTTTATTATTGTTTAATTAAAAATATATATATTTTTTTAACAATTTATATAAACGTAAACAGATACATTTAATATACCAAAAATAAAATTAAATAAACCAAATAAATCCGTATATCGCTAAATCACTATCATTCGCTTAATTTAATTCGCTTTGCAGATCGGACACGATTGGGGTTACTTTACTATGATAACCGACCTTCCTAAATACTTCTCGGACGTGTTAAAGTTCAATATTAAAGAGACTGGGTTAATGTCAGCGCTTCCATACGTAGCTATGTACGTGTGTTCGTTCATATTCGCCGCATTATGTGATGTTTGTGTGCGACGAAAGTGGCACAGTATTGGCACTGGGCGAAAGATTTACACAACAGTTTGTAAGTATATATATACACTTTTATTCTTTGTCAGAGTTATTTGTAAAGTTCTCGAAGGTGTGTGAAGTCTACGATTAGCACTTGGTCAGCGTGGTGCATTGTGGCCTGATGCATCTCATTCTGAGTGGAGACCTGTGGCCGATAGTGGAACGTTTATGGGTTGATGATGATACAGTTTTATTCATTTAAATAATTAATT
>DWKL01001015.1:0-15875 GCA_018249415.1 Phareas burnsi | reverse complement strand
ATTCAAGCCACTACGTAGAAGTGCAATACTGCTGTGATGAGGCAATAATAGATGTAGAGATCGAGCCCCCACAGGCGAACGTTGAAGACCTCTCCATCACTTAACCCTCCCTCAGGCTTTTGAGATCCACTGTTAGGGTCTTTTCTATCCACTCCACTCCAACAGATCCTGTGACTTTTGAATTCAATGGTTTCCCTTTATCTTCTCCAAGTCATCAGTCCACCTTATTGAAGGGCCACCTGTATTTCTTTTGCCCAGATGTGGTATCCAAACTTTCCTTATATACAATTTAGTCAACTTTTATTTTACATAAGTATGAATAAAATTAGAAAAAATATTTTATATGGCTTATGTCTACAAATATGTTGTCTGCGATGTTGTCTCTGTGTATTATTAACAATGCAAATACAAATCTTACTTTACAGGATAATGATGTAAATTCGGAAACAAATCCCTTTGACATATTTAAAGTAAGACCGTTATTGAAACTGAAGCTAAGTTGGAGTCAGGAGCCCACGAACGGACTGGTGAATCGACCAAAGCTCTATCAGCAGGCAGCTGAGAATGGCATCAAGAGGGAATCCAGTTTGAGCAAAGAGAGAAATTCAGCACAGAAAGGCAGCACTAGTGATATGAAAATTGGTAAGTGACGTTAATTTTCATTTCCTATATTGCAAAAAATGCTTACGTTCAAATTCCATTTCCGTTTTTTCAATTTATTATAAAGTAGCTATAGCCGCGACTTCGCGAAAATCCAGTTTCTACCACCTTTAACTATGGACTGCGACGTAACCCTTCCCACCCATTCACAGGCGACAAAATAAAGTGCGAGCCGGGCGAGGGCGAGGCGAAGCGCCAGCAGATCATCTACCAGTTCCTGTACAACAACAACTCGCGACAGCAGACGGAGGCGTGCGACGACCTGCACTGCCCGTGGTGCTCGCTCGACTGCGGCACGCTCTACTCGCTCCTCAAGCACCTCAAGCTTTGCCACTCCAGATTCAATTTCACTTATTTTGTAAGTACTATTTTGAATTATCCATAAGCTTAAAGTAGCTCAGCGTGTTACGATAAGAGCTATGCACGGTATTTCCCTTAGAGATAAAATCCGAAATTAAGAAATTCGGATGAGGACCAAGGTACTGACACAGCTCTGCAGGTTAGCGGGCTGAAGTGGCAGTGTCACATCCGCCGAAGGTCTGACTCAGAGGATGTTCCCCCGCTCTGTTGTTCGCAATCAATTCGCGTACTAGGTAATGTACGAAATCTAGGGTTATTTGTTTATTACACGAACTAAAATATTTCGAAAGCTTAACTTCAATGTGCCTTTTAAAATTTAATATTTAAAAAAAACATGCGATGTGTGAAAGTAGCATAAAAATGATAATGTATAGCCCACAGAACAATACAAGAGCGCTGGTAGTGTTATCAAGCGTTAATTCCTCCGTGCTCGCTGTTGTCACTACACGCAGTCACGCAAGCATTGCACGTATCCAAACGAAAAGTCACGTACAAGAATAAAAACGCATACAAAAAACGCTGCAACATAATCAGTATTCATACATTCACAAATGCGTTTTTATGTACTCGGTGTGATATAATGTCAGCCATTTGCCTACCAAATCGCAGTACATACGATATTAAACCTGTATTATCTTCGAAATAAGGTTGAATTTGATTTAACTAGCCTGCTATACCAAGTTCAACCATCAAGCCACTGCACTTCTATCATCTCATACCACCATACCGTTCTGTGGTGTAGCCGATCCCGGGCGGCGCGCGCATCGACGTATCTATCAACGAGTTGTACGACGGGTCGTACACGGGGTCGCCGCACGACCTGATCGCGGCGCAGGGGCGGGGCGGCGGTGCGGGCGGCGGGCCGCGCGCCGGGCCCACGCGCCGCGCCGCGCTCACGCACCTGCTGATCTGGCGGCCGCGCGCGCGCCGCCGCCCGCAGCGGCACAGCCTCGCCGAGTTCCTCGAGCTGGACGACGCCGACCTGGTGGACGCCCAGCGGCCCTATCTCACCGGACACAACCGGCACGTATTTACCCATACCTCCTTTGAAAAGCGTATAAAAATATTAATATACCTAAAAAGCAAAACGATACGTATTCCTTCCCAACTCCGGTGTAAACAAATCCATCCCACCTAACCTTACTTAACCTACCGTTTAACATAACCTAACTTACCTATAACTGAACTCAAACAAACCTATTTTTTTTTTATAATAAATGCAACACCAGTATAAGTAGATAAAGCACATACATTCCACCTGATGTTAAATGGTCACTGACTTCCATAGATATTTGTAACCAACTCTATTTATTTTTTATACCACGGAAAAACAAACGAGTATGCAGCCCACCTACTGCTAAACACCGCCCACGTATATCTGTAGTCGACCTGATATTGGATTGAAGTCCTTCCCGAAATCGGCCTTAAGTTCATCACGACTGCTGTGAACTGAATTGTAATGCTTCGTGTGACCTGCTTCGTGTCTCTTACCACTCCTTTCTAACACATCAGACCATGAAGGATCATACACTTATTACCACAAAGCCATGCTGTCATCGACATTAACACATTACTGTCCCACCGATGGATATAAGTCTCTTCCCACAATGACAAGGGTTGAGCTGGTTGCCAATTGCCTATCGATAGACCTCATACACCGTTAAGAATATTTAAAAAGAAAACTTTAGAAAATATACATGCACACCAATAGTATATGAAAACCGGAGGCTGCCATATACATTCTACTACTAGACACAAATTTTGCCTTGCAATTCAGAAAAATAACGAATTTTAACTGATTTCAAATGTAATTAAGATTTATATTGAACCAGATAAACTGCATGTATGATTAGTATTACTACTGACTTAGTTAACCAGATTCAATATTGTTTTGCAGGTTATATCATCATACGATCACTTGCCTCCCCGTGTACCCCAACGAACTAGACATAGACTCCGAAAGCGAAACCGACCCGCTCTGGCTGCAGCAGAAAACGATGATGATGATAGACGAGTTCACGGACGTGAACGAGGGGGAGAAGGAGCTCATGAAGATGTGGAACCTGCACGTGATGAAGTACAACTACGTCGGCGACTGCCAGATACCGCGCGCCTGCCACATGTTCCTCCAAATGAAGGGCAAGGAGCTGCTCGAGAAGAACCTGTACAGGAACTTCATCCTGCACATGTGCTCGCTGCACGACTTCGGGCTCCTGAGCCCCGTGGCGCTGTATCAGACCGTGCAGCTGCTCAACCAGATGCTGGCGGACAGCGCGGAGGCCAAGGAGAAGATGCGGGACGCCCTGCGCACGCAGCGCGAGCACTGGGCCTCCGCGCCCGCAAAGCCCCCGCCGGACCCCGCCCCCTCCCCCGCCTGTCGCCGTAAGACCGGCCTGCAGGGCAACAAGATGGCCTTCAACAAGTCGGCCAGCCCCGGGCCGAGCAACGAGACCAAACGCAAGATGTCCTCGGGGAGCATTCAGAGCCGCAAGCGGTCCTCCATATCGGAGCGGAAGAGCTCCGTGTAGCGGCCGCCGCCGAGACGGGCCGAGGAGCCGTCCCCGGGCGTCTCGCCCGGCTGTTCAAACGTGACAGGGATTGATGGAACAAATATCTTTCTGAAACGATCTCGCGAGTCTATCTTTTCCCGCATAATTTTATTACTGTCGCCATATCGATCGACGAGCGATTTTAACAAAATTATGTTACACTATTGTGATTAGGTAATTTTAATTTCGGTAATATCCGATTATGTTGTAGACTAAGTAAATGAGAGTCCATGTGATGGATGACAATAGTTAAGTTACTAAATTATGACTTGTTGTATGTTGCTAGTTCAGAGTGTTGTCGGGCGGTCAGTAAACTGTATCAAAATTTGACGATTCGTATGGTTTTATGCATTCGCGTGTTATAATATTTCATTGACGTCGTCCTGAAAGTAATTTATAATTAGTTGGAATTTTTGCAAGTTTGCCGTAGTTAGACATGATTTTGAACTGTTTTAATACTAGATAAAATAGTTTGCTAGTTGTTAGGTTTCCCTATGTGTTTCTTTGGCTTCGTTCACGGAGATGGCAAGCGGAGCGGCGGGAATCTGGCGTTAAAGTTGATTCAAGCAAACCCAATATAAACATGCGTAAGCATTTTTACACGGAATGAATTTAAGTTCTACATTCACATAAAGTTTGTCTTTGGTCTGGGGGTTCACATGCCAAACCATAGCACAGGGTATTCTACATAGATAATACAAAATAATATTAATATTATGCTACATTACGCTCGCGAGTTTGTGCCCATTTGAAACAATCGTCACACCTGCCACTACGCGAATAAGTTTAGTTTTCACCGCGCGTAATGGTCACACGCACTATATTTTTTGCCTGTGTCAAAAATATCTGTTATTTCGAAGAACAAATGTGTTCCTCGAATAGTATGCGACATTTTTACCAGTATTTTTGTTCGAAGTTTTATTAATCGTCGATGTCAAAAAAATTAGAGAAAACAAACTCGAATGACATCCGCTCGTTTTCCTCCGATGGCTACGAACTCGCGCGCACCGCGTAGTATCTTACACGATGACGTGACACTTTACATTGTTATATTAAAAGATTTTTACAATGCTCACAGCGGCCGGGGATCATCCATCAATTAGGTCAGCTCGCGTCAGTGGGTAGGATTGCAGTCAAGACGTCCCTACTAACAAAAATATGTTGAATTAATTTTAAAATGTACACATGTATGTTGTTTAGAAATTATACTTATCTACTACAAACTTTAAAGCATCCAATCAGTCCTCTTTTCAAGCAGAGGAGCAGTGGACGTTTAGCCACTGCTCCTGTGCTTGAAAAGAGGTTTTGCTTGGCTGAGCATATTGTAGAAAGATAATGGTGCTATCTGCCTACACAACAAACAGGGCAATACAGTAAAAAACATTAAATCAAAACTTATTAGAATTATACAATAAGTAAACGAGATAATGTCGTAGAACCACCACATATATTTCTGCCTTTTAACTGCAGTGGTAAACCGAGGGATGTGGAAAGGGAGATTTTTTTATATAAAATACATATCTATATATATATAACTAAACTTAATGATGAGGCAGACGGTCCACGTGATGAAAGTGATCACCGTCGCCTATGGACATTTTGGACAGCAGAGGAAGTCACCAATCGCCGACCTTAACGGAGAGTTTATGCACCTCTTTTAAAGAACCCCATGTCATAGCGCTGCCGGAATATGTCCGGAGGAAGTTCGTTTCACATGTTGCACGTACGCGGCAAAAGGAAAGAAACTTATACAAGGCTTCCAAATGTCCAGGGCGAATTTCAACCCTTTTTCATGTTGATTACAGATACGCATAGACCGTAGAGACCATCGTTTGCTATTTTTATGTTAAAAAAAAATCCCATAATGTACATTTAAAGTATACTGAAATTAACATGGTTTAACTAAATTCATCTGGTTATTTTCGTGTCACGGTCTGCATACGTAAATAAAAATATGAAATATTAAAATTTGACTCATCTTTTCCCATAACGTACCTAACGAAGAGCGCTTTAAAAAAGAATTATGAAATTATCAATTTGCAAATTTACGCTGTGTCCCCCACATGAATATAACAAGAATTAGAAAGAGGCGGCGAAAATTACAATTTATATGACAAAATTTATGGATGATCTCTATGCAGTTCAATGTATAGATAATTTTAGCTTACTTCTCCATTGTGTTCAGTGGGTGTTTTACGCGTAGCTAATGGCGCCGGCTTTTTCAAATGTTAAACTATTGGCTAAATTGAAAACGTATTGTGATTAACTATGTACTTTTGTTATATTTTATATTCGCCATTTCCAGAATAAGCATAAAAGATAATTTTTTAACACGTTGACAGCGGCGGCACACACCGTATGTGGGCGGGCCGCATTGGTGGCGCCGACAGTAAAACAGATGTAGTTGCCGCAGTCAACGTGGTTTTCAAAGGTTTCCACATTAAGCGTCCACTCGTGGCCTAATATTGTTGCATTGTGTAGTGATTATTTTATCACACGGAAACTTAATTACCAATAATTTGCCAACCAAAGCCAATTAGCCAATTTGCCAACGTTACTGCAAATATATAATATGATGTAATTTAATTAATAGGTTTCCAATATTTTTACCAGTCAATTAATCAACTCGCTCCAATAACATTGTTTTAATTCAACAATGTTTGTTTCGCTCCCACGTAACAATATGGCGCCTCTTCCTGTATTAAAGTGCAGTAAAACACCCAATTATTGTTTTTATAAAACAATATACAGCAATATGATCGAACGCACCATTTGTACCATTGTTTCACCACATCGGATAGACTGATTTTTATAAATAAATGTTCAGAAATAATTAGTCATAGATGGAGTTATATTCCACTCGGAAATAGGACAATTTGTTAGTAGTTAAGCACGTCTTAGGCCCCTATTGCATAGTCATATTCCCTTTATCGTATAACCCTGCATAGAATTCAGATATGTATAGCATATTATTATTATGTTTTGTTACAATGTTATCAAAACCGATCTAGTGTGCTGGAAGGAACATTTATATTTGATATAGATAAAAATAGTACAGGAAAAAGTTTATCATAACCAAATTAAAGGTAAAAAAAAGAATCAAAAAATGCATTTATTTTTAATTAGCGACCTAAGATAAAGATAAAAAAATCTTGCCTTCCCATCTGCACCGCGGTCGCTTTGGTTATGAGGTTTAATGTCAACACGTCAAATGGACCTTGCACCATATTTATTTCATATTGACATTATACTTACCGTTTGGTCTAAAAACGCCAGTGGTATATGTAAAAATGTATCAAATTTAATATTTATTTCTTGTTGTGTTTCGATAAAATGGTGAGAAGCGGCGTCAGCCGCGTTCGTTAATGATTTTCCTTTTGTAGTATGTAATTAAAAGCCTTCAGTAATTATGTTATTCAAAGCAATTTATATTTATATCGGCTTTAACCCATTTAAGTCCCAGGCTAGGCATGGAGCTCCCCTCAATAACGGCTTCGATAAAAGAACTAGATTTTTCATGTGTATGAACATGTAATAGGGGTATTTAACACCTTGTCGCGACGACTTAATGTTTATATGTACAATTTGTTGCTGAGTATACATTTTAAAAATATTATTTTTTAAACGAACGCTAGATGTAGTGAATCAAAGACTCAAATTGTACATTACTACCTCTCGTCTGGTCGAAGTTCGATAAGACATAATTTGGAAGATAATTTTAGAATTAAATGTGAAGTCAATGAGAACCGGATATGGAATGTTGAGTTATATGGTAAGGAGTCATCCATAAACTAAGCAACTTCAGAGTTCGTTCACAAATCTCAGAACGAAATTGACAGTTTCTAATGTTAAAATAAGATATGTTTCTATAGAAATTGACGTTGAATTGACATTATAAACTGTCAATTTAATCTGCTAAAATTGTGGACGAACTTGAAAAATTTTTTCTGAACCTGTAGGTACCTCGGGCCGACAACGTCATACTCACACACTAGGTGATCTGATGTACAAAAAAATATTGTACCGAAATATACAATTTTTTACTTTTATAAATTTGAATCTCCCGCCTCAGAAATATTTCCAATTGTCTTAGAAAAATTAAAAACAGTTTGTAATGAAGTATGAAATTTTAAATTCGATGAGTAATAATGAAATAAACATTAATATTTATTTTGCCAATTTTGGAGACATCCGTTTTTTTAAACAACAATAACAACCGGGAATTACAGAAATGAAAATAACTATGAACATTCGAAAAAAATCATAAATTCAATTTTATATGTATATACGTCTGAGTGTATGTATATATATGTATACATATATTATCTAGGACTTTAATCTGGAGTGGAGTGGAGATTCCCATATTGACAATTGAACGAGCTTTTGCTCAGTGGACCCCTAAAAAAATCATCGCAGTAAAGTAGTTAAAGTGCAAAGAATTGCTAGATGGTACCCGCACTCTTAGCAACTCCTTCCCGCTGTACCTGTGAAAATTCTTCAATAAAATCTGGTGCACACGGACTAGTCCCCACTGTAGTTACAACAATTACGGTACCGAGCTAACAAACCGAATACGGCTTTCTATAAGATACGAAAAATATCATTGAGTCAAGATTACTTAATACATCAAATGTATATTTTAATGACCAAAATTAATACTTTAATATCACATGTATTTATGGATGACCTCTTATAACAATTGTATCGAATCAATGAATTATTAAATGATTAAATAACAAAATTACGAATGAATGGATTTGTATCTGCAATGGTGTTCATAAAAATTAGACGGAGTTGTGGAACGATAAGCAAGAATAATAATAAAGACTGCAATATCCTTTGCCTTAAACTCGATCAACCGCTGATATTTTAGTAATAACTTAATGATATTGTCCCTATAATTACATAATACGATAAGTAAGGTTTACATTTTTACACTCAACAATATTTTACAATAAGTTGTAACGCTTACGTTAAACAGTCTTATGGATTTCCATTATGCAATGTTAATTTAAAACTATTTTGTTATTTTTGTATCGTTCTATTTGTGTAACGTGCAGTAATGATTTGTACTTATAAAATGAAATACAAGAGTTATTTTCAGTAGTTTTCATGTTTCATTATTTTAATATAAACTGTTCAGTAATCATTGTGTGATATTCTCAAAAATACCGGCCGAGAGCAGTCTTGTGCTTGTCGATGCGTTTGGGTATCCGCTGCAAACAACAACGTGGCTTCAGCACATTTAAAAAACAGCTCACAGCACTTCAACATAATATACGTAAATTAGATGACATAGTGACACGCCCCTTTTTCTAAGCTTTTATATGACCCGCGTGTCGCAGCGGTTATTATATCGGATTGACACACAGAGTTCCGGGTTCGATTCCCAGCCAAGCAGACATCTAAATGACTAATTTGGATTTCTGGTCTGGTTTGGATGTTTGTGGCACCCACAACACGGTATTCTACTGTAGAGCTATAAGTTTACAAGTTATCTTTGTATGTCTCTGTACGCAGTAAATTTGGGAACTGGAAAATTTTTGTTAATCGGCGGACATATCGACTTCTCAAAATTAAGTTAAAATAGGTTTGGTGTATCCAAATAGGGATTAAAAATTAAAATTAGAATTGTCACGTGTCAAAAATAATATGAAAAAAATGGGCAGACGTTTGACAAAGATCACACACTGAAATTTATTGTTAAATATGTCATACACGAAGAATGCATTTAAATTACCTGATAAATTAGACTCTCATACAAATGATGGGATGGATGATGGAGGTAAAACATTTTTGAAGTTATTAATTAATTAGTCATGTAATCGAACCAATAAAAGATGTGACGAAAAGAAATGTACTCTAATGGTATTGTTCATTGCTATCATATCAATATATAATTTCAAATAGAACAAATCTGATATCCGACCGGACGTTTGATTTAACCGTCATTGTAAGATCTAGCAAGTTAAAGTTGCAACGCCTGATTATAAGTACATACCTAAATTTGAATTACCACGTCCTTCAAACTAAAACAAGAGCATAGACAAGTTTAGTTTTTACCTACGTGTGCTCTGTAAAATTCTATCGCTTTCAAAATGCTTATTATTTACATGCACCTATCAAATTATTCCCGCTTTCCAATTGGACACGATTTAACGTTAGTTTGTATCTTCCTTATAAATATTAAAATAGGTATATCGCATTTCAGGGGAAGTAATCCCATGTAATCCTACAGAGAGCTGTACTTATTCTGGTTTGTATCCTTATTTTCATTGTTACATAGTTAAACACCTAATTATTTGGTAATGGTTGATTTTTGATGTGCCTAAGATATTTTACTAATATGCAAAACCCTTCAGTCACTGTTTCCAAGAAATCGTCTCCCCTTGGCGAAGAAGCTGGATTGTGTTCAAGTCAGAAATCATTCATTAGCATACACTCCACTGACCACCTCTGCCAAGTTACAAATCCCGAAAATCTATTAAATCTTGATGAATGTAACGTGGAAGTGTTGAGCCTCAACGAGGTGTTTCCCTCTACATCGGACGAGAGCGTCTCGAATGGAGACGATTCACCCGTGCGTAGAAAACAGAAGAAAAATAATAAAAACAAAGGTCCCACACAGAAGACAAAATCTGATAATTCAGGAAAATCCTACGTTTCAACGAATAGCAAACCTTTGATTATGTCCGGAGGCCAAAAAGAGTCTACGGAGGGACATCCATCTGGGTATTCAGACTTTGATATACCGAAAAGTACCCTATATGTTGTAGGGAGTAATCCTGGAGAACCCAAAATGTCGTATCAAGATCCACCGAAGAAAATGTCTAAGACTGTGAGTAGCTTCTCTTATTAATTTCCAACATTGTGGTTAACATTAACATTATTTCTTTATTAGGAGTCATACGCTGAACTTCCAAACGTTCCTCTTTATGTATAAGATTTCCGTGGCCTTCTTAATTAATAATATGAAGGGAATTACTTGTGAAATGCTCGCTTTGCCTGCCTCACTACTGTGCCCTGATGTAGTCTGGGGAATAGTTGGGTTAGTGGCCGACTACTATCGGATGATTTTATATGACTCGAAAGCCTTTGATGAAGATTATGTATTGTTGCTACTGAGGTTTTAACGTGGCAAGATGAAACAAACTGATCTCAACAATACTAACAGTAGCGTAACTACATTCACAGTGAAAGCTCCAAAAAAATTTCGGAATCTACTGTTATCAGCGCCCAGGCTGTCAAATAAATTGAAATTTGTTGATTTCAAAACCAAGGGCTATTAAATTTGAAGTGGTTGCAGATGAAGAAGTTTCTCCGTAATATCGACAAGCACAAAAATGAACAGAACGGCAAGGGCAACGAGAAAGCGATCAGCAAGCTGACGACCATGAGAGGTATTCTTAAGGACGGGCGCTGCGGGCCCGAGTGCACTGGCGACTCCTCCGTACACGACTCGGACGAGTTCAATGCGCGTGAGACACAATTATTACTTTTCAGAATTAGGTACACCCACAGAGCATAAAATACATACTATTTATGTTCTGTAGGCTAACCAGATGTTGCACTTTCAAAATGTTAAAATTCATAAATACATATCTCAGGAGTAAGGCTGGTTTTCTTGTCACGCGGATTGCTTACGCTGGTGACCGGGCAGCGTCGATCTATCTGCGTATCGCTTTACTATCATGTTGATCGTCGGATAATATGTTGCTGCAACCCCTTTTATGTTCCACTACTGGACACGGGCCTCTCCTCACAACCAGAGGAGGCGTGGAGCGTACTCCACCATGCTACTCCAAAGCGGATCGGTGGAGAACCGCGATGTTTTCAAACTGCCCATAAGACTCACAAGGTTTAACGATTGCTATCCAATGATAACAACCGGAACCAGCATAACATACCCTCCGAAGCACAAAAGCACGCATGAAATTACTAGCGTTTACCCATTCAAATCCCCACCCGTATGCCCGCATGTAGCGGGCATACGAAAACGCTCATCCTGGGTGTGGAAATGCGTCGGTTTTGGATAGTCACGACATTGACGAGCGACACGTGTGGACGCGCACAGCTGAGTGCTGTCGCTCCTCAGCATTATTCGAGAATTGTTCATAGATATAAATACATATCGTTCTGTCAGTGAAAAAAATCCAGCCTAAAAGTAAGGCGTTTAGGCTGAATTTTTTCAATGTTACGACGTCAAAATGTAATAAGTAATCCTTGTCGTACATGGACATATTTAATCAAATATAAAGTCAAATGTCAATCGCAGATAACAATAGTTTGCTCAAACATGAATTAAAACATTCTCGTAGCATTAAACATGCCCGCTTTCAATCGCATAAAGCTAGTGTTCACAATTTAATGACAGATCTTGCAAATCGTCTGCAACCCATGAAGTGGATACATTAGGATTCACAAATGTACTATTCCCATCTGTTGTAATATTGTTCACAGCAGAAGATTATTCATTACCATATTCGATGGATTTCGGGCCTCAGAATTACGCGAAGCAGATTCCTGATAAGAACGTCTCATTCAACACTCAGGTAGTGATAATACATTTTACTGGAGATCTCTGCGTCGGGCAAAGCATAGAAACTCTTAGCAAGGAGAAGGACCAGCAAGCGAGAAACTCCGAACTAAGAAAGACTTTCCTTACTAAGTACAACGAATTTTGGCCCACGCAAAAGTAATTAGTAATAGCGTACTAATTATATAATTTCGTGCGAACTAAGTTCAAAGCTTATTACGACTGATCATAATTTTATTATATCCATTATATATTTATATCATGCATGTATAATGTTCAAATTGTTGTTTTGTTAACCATTTATTTATATATTTATTGCTATTTTAAGTAATCGAAATTGTATTTTTTTGAACAGTGTAAACAGTTAGGTAAGTACCAAATTGAAATAAAGAAGTCATCGTATTCCGCTGTTTTTATCCTGCCAACTCAATAATTGCCAGGACCCGATCTATCATTTAGCTATTTAACCGCTCTGGGCAAAAATAATCTTTGCCGCCCTTTACAGTGACATCCTACAACTTCCATGTGGTTCCAGGAATGGTATGGTGCATTTAACCGACTAAATCTTAACGACTTAACGGTTTTACCTTCAGGACTCACTACTGTAATTTTTAAAATATTTTCTCTTTGTATAACCGCTCTCAAGTTTGCCGCTTTAGGCATTGCCCTGCTAGCCTCCTCTTAGATCGGGCTGAGTTAGAAATATTTTTGAAAAATTAGATAGATTGGCTGCTGACCCATTTACGTCACAAAAATATATGGTTACCAAAACCCTTGCGTCTAGTCATGGAAATATTGATAACGAATTGTAAAAACTACTGGTGTTAAAGCCAATATGGACACAATCCTTACAATTAACATCGGTAGGTAGTTAGCGAACGAAAACTGATTTACGGTCAAAAAATATTTTAATATCACAGTTATTGCTAACCACGTCAGATTTGTTTGGACGATATTTTCCACAACACGAGTTCCTTGACGCGGTCGTACGTGAAGTACTTCAGGAAGTCGAGAGGCAGTTGCTCGACTGTCCACTGGGAATGTGCGTTCTCCGTCTTCACCTTGTCGAGTAAGGCTAGGAATGTTTCGTAGCAGGGCGCCACCGAGTCCATGTGCTCTATCGTGAACACGTAGCGTTTCTCCAATACAACGTACATGGTTTTGGGCGGATTCGTGTTCAATATCTTTTGCAAAGTGGCCACGAACGCGGCTGTCACGTCATCGTCGTAAATTACTGGAAATAATAAAATTTCTTTACAAAAAAAAAACTAAATGATTGTTGCTATACAATAGCTAACAGGCGCGTAAACTGAAGTATTTTTATTAATCGTTGATAATCGTAGTGAGAATACAATGTCATAATCATGAAATTATTGTATTCTCATCGAGTCTTGATACGTGTACAAAATTCCAAATTATTCTAACGCCTGGAAATGGTTGAATGTTAAATCGTAAGATTCCGTTACATATCATTAATTATTCTTTTATGGATCTTAATAAGATGCGGTAACAGACGGACTTAATGCCAATAAGCATTAAGTACCAGCCAACATTCATATATATACAAGTGAAGTTAATATAAGCTTGATAAAATCTTTGCTTTCTGTTCAAGTAGATAAGCATACTGGAACTGTATCACCTTAAAAAGCGAGGTTATTCAAAGTAGGCCACATTATGGAGCATTCCCAGATTTTTAATTCTAAGAGATAAGCGGTGCAAAGCAAAATGGATGTCAATTCCCTTTATGGTAATAAAACGGATTTTAAAGTGATAGAATTCTTTGTGCATCGATAGCAAATATTAACCAATGCATGCTAGTTATCTATTTTTATGGGGTACAAAATAAATATGCAGTGAATTAATATGGTATTGGTGACCATACCGTCCGCCGCAATAATAATATCCGCTCCTTTTATCTCATTCGCTAAACTCGGCGCCCAATTGGTGTCGGTGAAATCCAATGGCAGAACTTCGAACTGTGACCTCAGTAATTTCGCATTATACTTAGCATTCAGTTTGATCAGTTCCAGAATTCCTCCAAAATCTATATCTGCAATAAAAAAAAACCTCAACGTGCTTGCAAATATTGAAAATAAAAGTGAGTTTTTGTAACTTTTTTTTTTGTTTTTGTTCCATTTTAAATAGTGGTGCATACAAGTGTTAATCTTAGTAATAATTGTAGTGTAAATTCTGAAGCAAAATATTCCGAAACTACTTAAGTTTTCTGAAACGAATGAAAGAAAACAACATTATTTTACTACATACATAGCACAAATAAATATATTTGTGCTATGTATTTTTTAGAGTTCCAGACCATCACACAATAGAGTGGTGGTACGGAACCCTAGTGCGCGAGTCCGACTCGCACTTGGTCGAGTTTAATTAATATTACGCTTACGCTTTCTACTCCACGCTACACTAGGATTAACTGTGTCGTGAGTGTTCAGACCCAGAACAAACCTAAATCATCATTTATATGTGTGCTAGGTCGGGAATCGAACCCGGAAACCTTTGCGTGTCAGACCAGTATTGTTAACGCGCCACGTCTATTACATGATATTACATTTGAGAAACAATTACCTCACCTGTGCACACTACTTTCTTGGCATACATGGCAGCAACAAAACTGGTAAGGCCCGTGCCGGCTCCCAGCTCCAGTACATTCTTCCCCTCCAGCTCTCCCTTCAAGCCTAGGAATATCAGCAAGTCACCCAGCAGAAATGCACCTCTCCACACTTGTAATCCCACTAATGCGATTTTTGTTTGGAAACTGTGCTCTGTAAACAGTAAAATTATTTTTTGATAATATTTCATGGTAATGTTGACAACATGAGGGATCATATAAATTACTTTTTGGATATGTGGGTGGGGACCACCTGGGACAGCTCATTATAATTTAACAGAAAGCTTGATATAATTGGCATTAAAAAGTAAGTTACCTATTTTAATCACTTCTTTACGTGGCCTTTCAATGTCTAAATCATCATCTTGGTCAAATTTTTTATTAGTCTCCTTACTACACATTAGAAATGGAAACTCTGATATGACATCTGCAAAAATATTGTAACACATTATTATAATTCTCAATTAGGCAAGTTATAAAAGTTCTATATTGAAATAAATACATTTTCAACTTGATTAAATTCAAAATTTACTAAACCACTCAATTAAATAAGTTATTAATAAAAAAATTGTGAGCAGGTTAATTTGATTACATATTAATGTAATCAACTTGAATAAAAGGTGTACTTTTAAGTAAGGCACAACAGTAAATTCCTAGGCCTCATACATAATATAACAAACTTTGTAAAATATATTTCCACAAATACTACTACTACTATACTACTTACTTCCTTCTTTGCTTGGCGTTATTTTAGACCTGTAATCATACTCTTGATATATTTCTGATGTCACAGTAAGTTCTGGCATCTGCAGAAGACAGCGATAAATGTTGTATTATTTATAGTTTATATGTGCAAATTGTTGATACAAATAAAAGAGTGGCAGTGGGAGTTGAAGTTCATTTTGGAATATTCAAAGCTAAACCACAATATTAAAGTAGAAATATGAATTATTAATTACAAATTAGAAATCTTTTTAGCACACTGTTTTCATTCACACAGTAAAATAAATATAAATTTAAGAGAAAAAGTTTGAATAACAATATGAAAATCACAACTAAAGAAGAGATTGACAAACTATAAGTTTTATTGCAAGGATGAAATTACTTATGTATGTAATTCAGTATTTAATATTATTATACAATTTAG
>DWKL01001014.1:0-15876 GCA_018249415.1 Phareas burnsi | reverse complement strand
ATTGCTAGGCTTCATACAACTTCGAGAACTTTACAAAGAACTCTCATATGTATAGGTTTCCTCACGATGTTTTCCTTCACCGCTAAAGCAAGTGATAATTAATCTCTAATATGCACATAATTTCTAAAAATTAGAGGTGCGTGCGGGTTTCGAATCCCGGATACTCATCTTGAGAGGCCTGAATCTTAACCACTAGGCTATCACTGCTCATTCTTATTATTCTCTAACAATTATTATACTACCTATTACAACTTGATAATACGCCGCAAATTCTTAGGTTTCGGTTCGAGAGGTGCGGTGGTCTGGTACAATTAGTGCGAGGTGACCATCTTAGTCCTCAGTAGCGCATCTAAGTACAATCGTAAATAGGAGTTCTAACCTATTTGAGTTCAGACGTGGTTGTCCACACGCTTCAGTGACCACTTAAGATCTAGCAACCTTCACGCTCGTTTGCTACTGTATTTATGTACACACGTAAGAAGTAATACTACTTTGGCGTTAGTCACAAATATTTTTACACATTGCAATAAATTTAAAACGTGTTAAACAATAGACAACTTGAAATATTACGAATAATAACTTAAAATAACCAACATATTAAATAAATAACATTCTAATTCTATAAAATAAACTTGCGGTCTACTTGGATAAGTTCAGATGTAAAGAAAAAAATAATTTTCATTTGACACTAACTTTAATACACACTTACAGTGAGGCGACCATCTTAGTCCTCAGGAGTAGTGACGCATCTATGTTCGACCTCAGACAAAACTTCAGTTTTGTTTGAGGTTAAATGTAGGTGTCCATGGGCTGCAGTGACCACTTAACATTAGGAGGCCTGCACGTTCGTTTGCTACACTTCGAACATAAAAAAAATCTGTGTTACATCTGCGCGCGCAACTTTGTTTCATTCGAAATTATCACTGTCATCTGATTTTCATAACGCGCTAAAGGAGTGTATCTTCAAAAACCTAGTTATACTGACGTAACCAGTTACCCCAGCATAATGTTCTATATCCAGATACATGTAACGTATTTCATAAATGTCATCGCTCCACCACTTTTCGTTGATTAATTTATAAAAAATCCAAATTGTGTCAATAAACAAAATATGTCACCATCGTAAACATTCTAAAAATTATTGCTACAACGAATATAGAACACCAACCGTTCCGCCACCTTTTTATTCAGCAGTAGACTTAATTAGTGGGTCTTTGAAAATAACCTCTATTGTCGGACGCGTATTGACAGGGAGCGCGATGACGGGTCTGACGGCCGGCGCCTCTGCCCTCGTGACTTGCACCTAGCGTTCATTACGGCTCTAACAAGCCAGGTTAATGCAGTGAGTTGCAAAAAGCCTTCACCTTTATCTACAGCTATTCGCAACTAATATGAACCTTCGTAACTCACACATAGAAGCTAAATTACCTTGACCACGCTTGACGAATTTACCGACGAAACCCAGTATTACTTCTAGCCACTCTAACCTCTCTATCCACTCTTCAAGATATACTTTTCTGTATCAACCTCTCAAGCTTGATCACATATTCCAGAAGCCGAACGCAGCCATTTTGATGACATTAATGACTTCCAAATCGGACTGATATCTTTGATCGAGATCCGGGACTGCTATATTAATTTCTTTGCTGTTGAGAATCTCTCGGGTATTATTTTAGAAGGCGGTCTTCTCAAAGGTGAATACAAAAAATCAAGTGCAATCATCGAGTGACTGCATCGGCGATTCATTATTTGTATTTTCAGTTATTGGGGTTGGTTCGTTGCATTTTTATATCAATTACTGTGAAATAATTTGCCGAACTGCACATTAAGCAGCAATTTGTAGAATACAATTTATATTTCCCGAAATTTACACCGTATGCAATGATCCAACACTAATTGGGAAATACCGAGAATAATAAGGGAAATAAATAATTGATAGCAGGAAACAAATAAAGCATTGAGTGAAAATGCAGTTTTTATTGACGTACGCAAGGACGCGATGTAATATTTGCGTTGTGGCAATAATTGCCAAGTGGCTCCTGTCATGTGAAATTGAGCGGCGCGGGCGTAAGTACGGTGTGGAATTTAAGGGTTCCGTAAATGCAATTCGCGGTTAGATTATATCTGTTATAGAAATTAAATAGTTTATTTATTTTATTTATTTACACTTTATTGTAAAACTTGTTTACGAAGGGCGAACTTAATGTCTTAAAGCATTCTGACCAGTCATTTAGCAGTTTATATAATATTGGATCAAAAAAAAAACAATAAAATTTCTATATTATACTTCTACATAATTTCGTATAAACATTATAGATCGATAGTAGATATCAATATACACATTTAATTATCTAACGGGAACGGACGATAAGCTGTTTTTGAAATGGCGGTACTTCATACCAGCTGTATGGATTGTGGTCACGGCGAAACTGTGGCGGCGACACTGTGGCGGCGGGAAGAAACTTGTAAGACACTAGTGGTAGATCGGTATATTCGTATCTACCCTATGTCTAGATCTTATTTTTATCACCATGATACACCACCACCACCAACACTGACCGTCTTTACCGAACTTTATACTATTTATCATTTAGGTAAACATATCGTGGGTGTCTGTTTAAAAAATTATAACTGTAGATCAATTCGCTCACTTTTACTTTGGTAAGCTTAGTTCAGGTAGGACGAGCTCTGTCCCATAATATCGATTTTACGTGCAGGTTACGGGTTCGATGCCCGGTCGCTATTTCTGTAATATGCATGCTGCGTGTAAAATGCTATTTAAAATAAATACTCTCTTACATATTGATCGTGGTTTTGTGGCGAAATAGTTTTATGAATTTCTACAAAGTAACGCCTGATATTATTAACTATGCAATATCAGTTTAGATATAAATTATGGGTCTGGGTGTTTATGTAGATACATTTTTGTGTTTGTGTACATCTATGACACACGAATATACACAGTGTACATATATTCTAGAAGTATAGTAGTTTATAAGAGAAGAAATATTTTATTAGTTATTTTATGGTTATTTTATTTTCAGCAAGAAACAATAAAATTGTGATATAGATAACCATAATAAAATGAGTAAAGTCAAGACAAAAGTCTTCAAGAATCTACTTAAGTGAAGTTCAAACACTGCAACTGCAGTCATTAATAATTTATGAGTGGATACGCAAGTGAATGTGAAGGATTCATGTCTTCGCGGCGGTTGCGACCAACTCATCCGTTGAAGTAACAATCCGTCTTTTAAACGACTTCTCACATTTACTCTCAGTTACTCTCAGTTAGTCAATAATGAAGGTAACAAACACCGTAATCCAGAACGCATTACGGTATTTGTTACCTTTATTATTTATCTTCTTTTTCAAATTCTTCAAATATGATTCTTCTTTAAATTTTTTTTTTTTTCAAAGGGAGAATTTTATTGTGTTTTTAGGTTAGATGAGTAGCAAACGAGCGTATAGACATAATGGTAAGTGGTCACTGCAGCCTATCGACATACATAACTAATCTCAATCAAGACTGAAGATTTTTGAAGTCGTATGTAGTTGCATTACTACTCCTGAGGCCTAAGATGGTCGTATCGCTTGTAAGTTCTCGATAACCACTTCTCCGATCGAGACAAGACTTGCTTCATTGCCGCTATGCTGTCATAAAAACACATCTAATTGGCGTCATTACAAGTAAGTGTAATGTTATAGACATTTTTGTAACGGTTCAGTGTAAATATTGCAAACGGGCTATATTAAAAGGCCATTTGCGGTTGTGGCGGGAAACGCTGCGCCCTGTGGTCGAACCGCTTGAGCCATTTTAACACGGCATAGTATTTTTAGATAACCACAATAAGGAACACAGCGTCAACCTTTAGAGTGACCATGCTTTGGGCCATATATTGGTTAAATGACGCCTTGAATCTACGCCTATCTCGTTGCTTTAATTGGGTGCAACCAATTTTATGTCCCACTGCTGGGCGTGTCTCTTCTCACAACTGGAGAATCCCTGGAGCATACTCCACCATGCTATTCCAATGTGTATTGGTGGAGAAACGTTAACTTAATTGGTTAAAACTGAAAACAATACTTTAACGGATAGTAAAGTAGACGAGATAATATTTTAAGAACGCATTATGATAGTATTTTCACAGACGCAGCCTCAGTCTGTGTGTCAGTGTGTGTGTGTGTGTGTGTGTACTACTGAAGTACTACTGCAAACAATATTAGTATGATGATGCAAAATATAAGGGTTTTATTGGTGTAACAATAAAACTCAAATTGCAGCTAAGTAGGTAGTAAGTTAAATGAGGCGTTTCAACTTAGTCTTCAGGTACGCGACTTATCTATGCTATGAAAAATAAACAACTAAATAGACATATCTATTTTTAGCTTATAGCAGTGACCAAACGTCCCGTTTTAAAAGAGACTATTCCGTATCCCAATTTGTCCCGGTGTCCCTAAGAAAAGCTTCGAGACGTAGAATTGTCCCTATTTCAGCAAAGAGTCAACATTAAACTTTGTTTAATTGCATTTAATGCACCGATAAAGGCTCAAAGTTTCCTTTTAAGGATTTTCAAAACATAAAACAAAGGGCAAGATAATAATTCCCATAAAATAATATGGAATTAATGCAACAAAAACATTTTATCCAGGACATTATTTGTAGGCGATTTTTTTTTAATTATTTTGAACTTTTTTTTATGTGGCTGTAATTTCCAGAATGTAATTGTAACGTAGTTATAACAATGTCCAGTTTTGTGCAAAAAAAGAAATAGTCACTTTAGGTTTGAAGAGTGTTATAAGACAGAGATATGTTTTAATTAAAGGCTATTAAACATGGTCCTCCAGAGCGGCATCTGAACAATAGAACTCTGCCTGAGGCATCTTGCGTGGCTCAGTGGTTATTGTTAGTGGTTCTAATACACAGGGGGCTCCGAGTTCGATTTCCGATGAGCAAACATCTAAATGAGAAACTTAGGTTTCTGGTTCTGGGTCTGGGTGTTTATGTTTTCGTCTTTGTATGTACCCATAGCAACTACGACACGGAATCCTACTCAAGGGCTATGAGTGTAGAAAGAGTTTATTACTGAATGTCGGCAAAAGTGTCCATAGAGGATTAACATCATAAGGGCTGAGCATGTAGCTTTCCTGATGATGTTTACTAGTTATATTATATAAAAAAACCTGACGGAACACATCAACAAGCACCTTCGTGAATCTGGACGAATAGATAGTTTTAAACGACGCTAACAACGATAAGCGACGGCATATCACGTCGGGCTGGGGTAATACTTTGTGAAATGTTTTGATAATGATTTAGCGACATGCCAGGAATCTATTCAAACATTCAATAATCGTGCTGGAGACGACTGGATGAGATAGGTTATCGCTACATCGGCGACATCTTTTGGCGTCACGTAGAGCAACATTGTGAGTTTAACGACATGCTTATATTAAATTCGGGGATAAAATAATTATTTAAGAGATAATAAATATGAAAGAACATGTTTCGCAGCAGGTTTCAACTTCATTAGCGATGTTTTTTTGACGTTATGCAAGGACAATACTTGTATTGTTTTTGTAGATGACGTAATTTAACGGCGTGCTTCGATTCGATTCGGATGTTAAAGATTTTGATGGAGAACAAGTGCTAGGACGGATTTATATGTTATTACGGACATTTTAGATCTCATTAACACGATATATCAATTGTAAAATTTTCACTTTTTCATTTCATTAATGTCCCACTGTTGAACACGGGTCAACTCTCCGATTGAGAAGGGTTAGGCCACAACCCACCATGCTGGCCAACTGCGGATTGGTAGAATTCACACACCTTCCAGAACTTATATAAAGAACTCTCAGATGAGTAGGTTTCTTCCCGAGGTTTTCCCGATGTTTTCTTTCACCGTTAAAGCAATTCTAATACGGACATATCTTCGAAAAATAAGAGGTGTGTGCGGGATTCGAATCCCGAACGTGCAGCGTGTGAGACTGGCAACTTAACCACTAAGCTATCACTGCTTCAATGAACGACATACTTAAATTCAATTCGAGCATAAAACAATTAGACTGGAGACGTAATAAATTTAGAGGAAGACGTAGGGTACATATTTGCACTTCATTAGCGACGTTTTTTTACGTCATGCCGAGACACTTGCATTGTTAAATTTGTCTCGCGGGCGACGCGCTGACTGATACGGACATAAATAACTTAGTTTTAATTAACTTCAACATAGAGTTGACTTATTTATATTGTAGCATGATGGAGGCAGGTAAAATAGAAGGGCAGTTCGACATATTCAAAATCGGGCTTTATAAGAAAGTTGCGTACCTATGTACCTATCAAAATATATTGAATGTACATTTTCAGCATAAATGTTACTTACCTGAGTATGGTTTTCAGAACAATAAATGTAAATTCGTCTTTGTTTATTTTTTTATTTTATTTAACAAATTTTTATACACAAAATACATAACATTGATAAGCAAACGAGTAAACGTATGTTTATGAATGCTTACTATTACTAATAAATAAAACTTAATTCATTGCAATAAAAAAACTAATTAAACATTGTTTTATTTTTTTTAAAAACGGGTTTTCTGATTCTACTATAAAGTGCTGCCAGTAGGTAGATATTGATCCAAGAGGACACCTGAACTTTTGGTATATAATATTACACAACACATACAACATTTGAATAAAGTTTATATAGTTAGTTTTATTTACTTTATTTAACGTTTGGGTCCTAAATGTCGATAAAATAGTGACATTTGGTGAGCCGCGTAGCGCAGCGGTAACCATACCCGCCTGACATGCAGGGGGCTCCGGGTTCGATTCCCAGTCAGGCAGACATCTAAATCTTGAACTTAGATTTCTGTTATTGAACTAAGAATTTGTACACCTGACTTTTATGTGTCCATAGCACCCACGACAGAGGGAATCCTAATGTGGATAGAGTATAGAAAGCGTTATTTTAGCTACGTTTATTTAAAAAGCGTTAATAATGAAGTCTAGCGTTAAGAATGTGTTTGTTTTCATTATTGTTAATGATGCATGACTTAACTCCGTAATGCGGAAGTGTTGATGTCTGTACTGGAGAGTTTTATAATTAATATCGCGTTTAGAATAATTGTTTTGCGTTTTCTCAAGTCATGCGTTAAGATATATTTAGTACATATTATATGTAATGAGCTTCCATAATGCCTCTAGACACTGTGCAACCCCACCACCACCTATACCATTGTGTACAGTTTTTTTTTATTTTTACCTTTGTTTACAGTGAACCATATTATTGTCTTAAAATTGTCTTACGACACTCCCTGTACAGTTTTCTATATGTTATAACATGAAAGTCCTATTAAAATTGATTTAGCCGTTTCCAAGATTAAGACGGGAAGCAAAAATGTTAACATAGGTTTATAGTTTAATATCGTGCAATTAAGCGCAATTTAGGAAATTACAATTATTCTACCGACAGACAAAACAAAGCTGTCCGTGACTGAGGATGTTAGAAAATATACTCATTTCCTGATCATCACTCAACCTCAGATTGTCCATGGCAGGATGTTAGAAATTTCGACCTTCGAGTGCTTTAAAAAACAAGTGTATGCTTACTTATAGGTGATAATGTGAAATTTGTTTCATATCTATTCGTTTACACGACGCTAATAACGACAAAGGATGGCATATCACGTCGGGCTGGGGCAACATTTTGTGAATTGTTTTGGTAATGATTTAGCGATATGCCAGGAATCTATTCAAACATCCAACAATCGTGCTGGAGACGACTGGATGAGATAGATTACCGCTACATCGGTGACATCTTTTGGCGTTATGTTGAGCAACATTGTGAGTTTAACGACATGCTTATATTAAATTCGAGGATAAAATAATTATTCAAGAGATAATAAATATGAAAGAACAGTTATCGCGACAGGTTTCAACTTCATTAGCGATGTTTTTGACGTTATGCCGACACAATACTTCATTGTTTTTGTAGATGACTTAATTTAACGACATGCTTAGATTAAATTCGGAGATAAAATGATTATTCAAGAGATATAAGGGTGTTCTTCTTGTTTTATTTTCGTATATGATTTTTCCCTTTTGTACGGCTCGCGTTAATCTCAGTCTCTACAGTTTCTCAAAGATATGTAGAACATTATATTTATACACAAAAATAGAATGAAACAAAATAATCAGTAAAAAAAATATGCATCTTTATACATAGGCATACATCGATAAATCACGGCACATTGTACCAAAAAGATTAAGACACGTCTAAAATTTAACGCTAAAAATGTATCAGAACAAGCGAAGAGCGTTTAATGGTTGGCCGGTATGCCGCCGTACGCAGTAAATATCATTGCACGACAGCTTCATTTAAATACCTTTTGTCAACGAACGGGTTAAACATGACGCGCGAAGCGATAAAAAAGAATTATGGAGGGTGTCTCGCTACCGGTACGCCACCGGGTTTATTTTTTTCATAATTGCTTCATGCAACAAATATTTTAATTGGAACGTTTTCGGCGAGGTGTGAATGCGTGTCGTCATCGAGTTAGTTCGTTAGTACGTTTGCAAGAGTCAAGATTGTGGGTAATGGGGTTTACTCTTACATTTAATGAGCTCATAAAGCAAGTACCTACCTATTAAAGTATACTTTAACATGTGTAAAGTTAAAACTGAAAGGCAATGGGCGCACGTAATAGATGCCATAAGAAATAAATGAATACCTACTTACAAGGAAAATTCGATAAAATATTTTGCTTCCGCAATGTGAAATATAGTCTTACGTAATGTGAAACATAGTCTTCTGTAATATGAAACAGCTTCTGTAAAGTAAAACATAGTATCTATTTAGTTAATATGGTAGTATCTACTTAATAGCTGGAAGTACGTAACTAACTGTAAATGTTAGTGAAAATTAAATACATACATTAACATGTAACCCGTACACGATATTTACATGTCAATCGTACACCTATAGTAATAAGGTAATACCAATAAGTGTTAGAGCAGTGGTACACGTCAACACCTAGGGGTCAGCGCCCTCCGACCATCAGGAGGGTGATAGCTAGTCAAGTCGAAGGACTCAAGTACACCGCAACCACCCACTAAACAGTGGAGATGGGGATCTTATTATAGTATTTTAATTAATTTTGTGACATGTTGCGCTATTACAACCAGTCACCAGGAGATGTTGATATCACGAAAACAAGCCGGGTAAATAGGGAACACTCGAGGCCCGAATTATCCCCTCCCCCCACCTCCCCTCCTTCTCTGCGATGCAGTAGTGCTATAGGGTATGAGAGGCCAGGCAGGGCAAGACGTTTCTCTTTCGTTTCGATTCGATACACGTTAACAAACGTTCAGGATGCCAAGCGGACAGATAATGTTAGTTGAAAGAAAAAAAGTAAGAAGTTGTACCTACTTCTCTGACGTTAATCACAGATTTTTTTTTACACATTAAAATAAATTAGCACTGGGTTCAACAATCGACGATTTCGAACATTACAATTAATAACATAAAATAACGAACATTTTGAATAAATAATATTTTAATTATATAAAATAACAGAAATAGTATGTATACGTTACTTGCGAACTACTTGGATAACTTCAGAGCGTAAAGAAAAAAAAATCGTTGAAGACTAATTTCACCCTGAGTTACATTAAAAAAAAAATACTTATCTGATTTTCACAACGCGCCAAAGAAGTTTAACTTCAAGAATCTAGCATTTTATTAATTATTTTATTTCAAGTAAATAAATAAAACCGGATAAGTATGTATACTTATATTACATACGACCGTAAGGAAAATAGTATTCATAGAAAAGTAATTCTCTTTGGAAACTAATTACATCTGCGCGCGCAACTCTTGTTTCATTCGGAAAAATTCATTCTCGTCTGATTTTCATAACGCCCCAAAACAAGTACAAGTCCAAAAACATCCCTGTCATACCCACATATATAACTATAAGGTACTTACTGTCTATATTACAAAAATCAATCACGACAAAAAATATTCAGTGAATGTTACTAAAACTCCAAAATTACTTTCGAGTGTAACACAAAAAGCTTGCAAATTGGCATACATTTATTTAGGTATGGTATCAATTGTTCCGTTGTGTCCAGTCCACTTTAAATTTCATCCCAAACATAACTCGAGTGTTTAATCCGTCGTGTAAACCGTAACAAAAAGTACGTTAGCTATCAAAATTGACAGATCTCAAAAGAGCATTAAAAAAACGGGCGCAAGGCAATGGCACTTCGAGTCACGAGTAACCCTGTTATCCTGCGGCGACGGATTTGTCGATTTCGCCATGCCACTCGGGACGATGACAAAGCACCGGGCACCTTAATCCCCACAACAGCCATTTAGGGCCATTACAAATAAAAGTTTGTCGGCGACGTATCGGCTCAATGCCACAATGGCCATTGACGGGCCTCACGCTGGGTCTGTGAATGGGCGAGCGCCAAAAAAATCTATTAGACACGCATAATGGGTCCGATGTATAGATCGAAGTGCGGACACACTGCGAGTTCCTGATTGACGTACCGATGTGAGAAATAACTGTATGTTGATGTAATTTAGCACTATTATGAGATCGCGTCTGTAACATCGGATAATACGAGCGCTGATTGACGGAATCGGCGAGAATGGCCCCGGGAGAGAGCTTGTTGAACCGTGCGTTAGACGCGACGTGGATGTGAATCAAAACTGTTTTAGTATCTGTAGTTGTGACGGGTTGTATATAGTTTATTTTTTTTTGTACAGAATAGACTAACGGACGAGCATCCAGTTGTCTAGTGGAAGATGGTCACTCCTGCCCACGGACGTCCTCTCTACAAATTGAATCGTAGTCCTACATGAGGCTGCTGAAGTTGAACCTGAAGTCGGAACAATGTTGGAACTACTAAGATGGAACGCCCTTTTGGAACATAAGTATTTAACGTTTAATACTGCAGTTATACGGTTGAAATAGATGTAGCCATGATGAGTCTGCAATCGACGGATTCTACAACTTTTTGCCTCCACCAATCTGCGTTGGGGTAGTGTAGTGAGCTGCTTCTTCCAGTTGTGAAGAAAGACCCATGTCCAGTACGGGAACAAAAAAGGGTTAAAGCCATACATAATTCATTGGTTCTATTTATATATTTATTCCTAAGATTGAGATATAAAAATAAAAATACATAGAGACTAATATTTAGTTAAAAGTAAAATGGTAAATTATAAATGAAAAATCATTTGAAATCACAATGAAAGTCACTTATAATATCAAAAGTTAGAAGTCACATATAATTTACTAACAGATCCGGCCACGCGTTGCTGGCTTTCTTGTATTTCGTTCAATTTTTAGATATTATAATTAATATTAGATATGATAATTAGGCACATCCACATCGCTCGGAGGATCGATAATCGCTGGGGAAAGAAGGTCCTCGAGTGGCGACCACGTCTAGGCAAAAGGAGCACAGGTCGCCCCCCGACAAGGTGGACTGATGACTTAAAGAAGACAGCGGGCAACCGTTGGATTCAGAAAGCACAGGACAGGTTGGTGTGGCACCGATTAGGGGAGGCCTATGTCCAGCAGTGGACTTTCAAAGGCTGATGGATGGGACACAGGAATAGAATTATACGATGAAATTTTTATTATGTATAATAAATACTGAATTAATCAAATACTGTCATTATTATTATTGTGGTTATTTGTGTAACCCTTTTGTTTGATTTATTTTTTTATTTTTATTAATATAAAACGTAATGTTGTAACACAAATGCCAACAAATAAATATTATGTTTAATGTGACATATAGGTGGTAGAATCTTTCGTGGTTTGACCATGTGGGCAACAACGCTACCTCAACGTTTGAAGGGTACGGTGGTAAGGGAGAAATTTTAATATGAGGCGTTTCACCTTAGTCCTCATAGGTAGTGTTTGTCAACCTCAGGAATTGAATCATTTACGGGGTATACTATAAATATCCGTGCCACCGATCATTAAACATAAGTAAGAGGATGCCTGGAAAAATAATTCACTATTGAAAAAATATTCTTTCAGTATTGTTTCATGGAACACTATTATGGAGATAACTCGAAGGCCTTATGTTGCGAGCGAGACAAAATCGAGGAAGTCGTAATGAATCTGACCGCTGAAGACCTCGAAAATCTACGACAGTTGCCATCGTTCAGACCGTTTCTGCAGCTGCAAGATTGTGAAACGAAAATTAGTTTGTTTGAAAATGACAATTTTTTTAGAGACGCTTTGATTAAAGAAATGAACAAACTTCACGACTACATACACAGTTTTTATGTATGTGTGCGATTGTTGCTGGTATTCGTAAAAGATGTGCCGAAGAATATACTCGGAAAATCGGTGAGATCTCCTTATATTTGTTATAACAAAACATAGTGCATATGTTCATCTGGTTAATGATTGGTAAAAGATTCTCAAAAGAAATTTATATATTTCACATAATGAGAATATTACCATGAAACCTAAGCTAAGGGGTGAGTATGCAAAAACAAACGAAGTAACTTTTAATCTACGCATCTGTTTGTTTATGATTTTATTTTTGTTTGTATTTTATTGTCTAAAATGTGTGTATTCATTCACGTTTTAAGGTTCGCGAAATCTATGCCAAATGTTCTGTAGAGTGCACACCAGCAACGCCAGAGTTCAAGGAATGTATGCAGTTACTAAACTTTCAATCTCAAGTGAAGCTGACTGAGAGCTTAAAATCTGCTGTCAAAATTGTTAACTCTGTAATACAATCGTCACCGGTTAGACCTCTTAGATCCCCAACGAAGAGCAGTCAAAGAAACATTACTAACGATAATGGACAACTCGGAGAAAGCTTTCTAAGAATTGTCAAAGGACATTTGCTCTCGTTCTTGAGACAAATAGAAAATGCTAATAATGAGGCCTCGGCGTTTACAAATATGGATACAGAGGATGATCAGGCAGCTATTGTACCAGGGAACAGATATAAACTTAAGGAGGTGAGATATTTAGGTATGTTCAGTAAACGAAGAATCGACAAAGTTTGTGCGGGGTATAGTTTTTCGAGTTTAAGCCACCAACTGGAATAAGTTTCAGATAAAAAATGTCGCCTATAAAGATAGAAAAGGTGCGAAAGTTTAATTTAATATGCTTAGTAATATCTAAGGTTAGCCCACAATTATATATATAAGTGATTATTTCCCGTCCTCACAATCCGACGTGAAGCAGTTCTTGTTTCAGTTGGAGACGTGTGGTTGCTGGGTACATTTATTTGGAAAGCGATCATCTTAGTCCTCGGGAGTAGTCACGCATCCGCGTACGGCTTCAGGTAGGGCTTCGGTCCTGTTTAAGGTTAGATGGGCAGCTGTGACCACTTTAAATAGGGTGGACTGCACGATCGTCCGTTACTTTTCAAAGATAAAAAACATAGCGCGTCAAGCCTTCGGACGAATATATAAATATTTGTTATAGTCTCGCTTGAAAAGGGACGAATGTCATTTATATTGATCATGTAAAGTACATGATCAATAAGATCATATAAATTCGTTCCTTTGTTGTATTGAAATCCTTGATTGAGGAAATCAGTTGGTTATTGAAATCAAAGACATTTTAATTTAGATTTTACTTGTGATTTATAATTAGTTACATAAGATTATTTTTTTAACTGTGATCTTACGCATATAGCAGCCCGCTACCTTCCTGTCCCGCCAGCGAGTATTTTGCGACACCTTCCCTGTAATTGATGTCACATAACGTATTTTTGTCTTCCAGAAATTGTTAAAAGCAACAAGAGTCGATAAGGTTCAGTCTGAATTTGAAATGATTCGTTCGAAGTTCGTGAGTTACGTGGAAGAGATGTTCAGAAAAGGGCTCCAGCCGCCCCACACACAAACTTTTCACGAAATATTATTCTTCAGCGATGTAGCCAACGTCAAGAAACATATCATCGGCTCGCCTCGAGGCGCCATACATACCGCCCTCAGCAATCCCGTTCATTATTTACAGGTACTTTTATTTTTTTTATGTTAGAAAAGTAGCAAATGGGCGTGCAGCCACTTGATGTTAGGTGTTCACTGCAGCCCATGGACACCCACATCTAACCTCAAACAAAAATAAAGTCCTGTCTGAGGTCATAAGTAGAAGCGTTACTAGTCGGGAGGATTAAGATGGTCGCTTCGCTTATGACTGTGCCCGACAAGCACATGACCAACAGAAATACAAGAATAGCTTTACGGGGAATTATAAGCGCAGCGGAAGTACCGCCCCGGTCGAATGGTCTACCACCTTTATTTTATGATACAATCCAAAACGTACAACATGACACGACACAACACAATGCACTAGAGTGCATTCGATTGCATAACAAATCAAAACAAAATAGATATGAATGGTGACGAAACAACACGGAAGGTGGTAGAATTCTTCGTAATCCGACTGCGGAGGCACTATTGCCACATTTAGTTTTTTCTTAAACAGTTTTATAAAGCGGCTTGAAGGCCATGGTAAGACGGAGATACAATAAGTTAAAATTATATTTACTAAAAATTAGCACACTTCTATAAAGTTACTAACAGGCGTGTAGTTATGCTTTTGATTTTATCATGAGCTGATGATTTGGGTGAGAATACCAGGTCATAGTCATGAAATTATTGTATTGTCTTGGGTTCTTGACACTTGTGCGAAATTCCAAATTATTCAGACATCTAGAAGTGGTTGAAAATTGAATTACGAGACTCCGTTATATTGATAGATACATATGTGCTGGGCAAGCTAATTAAACGCATCATACACTCATTGTTTCACAATATGGGTGTGGGTCGTGGGTGCCATAGTGCAATACAAGACTAGTACACAAACACCTAGACCTACAGAAATATCAATTCATTTCGATGTCTGCTTGGGCTGAAATCGAGTCCGGTACCCTCTGCGTGTCGAGCCGGTATGGTAACCGTTGCGCCACGCGAGTCGTCATAAAAACGTTAAAAATATGAGGGTATGGTCAACGCATATGGTCAAGCTTAAGCAGCAGTTACAGATATCCATGGGCGGTAGTTGCCACTTAAATTCACGAGAGTTGCGTGCTCGTTGCTACCATTACACAAAGAAATCTATCTTAAACCAGATATAATATATTAAAGTAGACGTCGAAAATGGCAATACGTGTTTGACCACAGGTAATTTTCCAGTTCCATGTATTTTTAGTGATCACTAACAATTTTTTGCGCAGTGACCACTAGCCGATTTTTTGACGGATCCATATTTGTTTTTACATCGAATTTAAAACTACGAAACCATTGAAATAACGCCATTTTTGCATTTAGAATAAGTAAATTTTCATAAGTAAATTTATTAATTTGAAAACTACATTAAAGATTTTTTTATTGTAATCCAAACTGGCAGGAATTTTAAATAGGATTTTTATACTTAAACTCTTAGTATTAATCACATACAAATAAAGTATGTAACGCAAAAGAAATAACTAAGCTTTATTTCCAGGTCTGTTGTATATAGATGTAACTATTGGTTTTCTTTTGTTCGAAGAGTAGCAAATGGTCGTGTAGGCCACTTGATGTTAAGTGGTCACTGCAGCCCATAGAGACCCAGATCTAACCACAATCAGAATTGAAGCCTTATCTCTGCAGTCGTATGTGGTGCGTCACTACTCTTCAGGACTAAGATGGTCGCCTCATTTGTAACTCGACCCGATAGCCACACCTCTCCAACAAATATTGCTTTATATACTATTATATCGGAAGTATAGTATTATTAGTAATATATCGAAATAGTTGAACAATTCGAGAGAATTTGGGATGGTATCAATCAAATACTTTCAAGTTAGTTGCATAAATCATGTTTAAAGATATATGT
>DWKL01001013.1:0-15879 GCA_018249415.1 Phareas burnsi | reverse complement strand
TGATAATTAATTTCTAATACGCACATAACTTCGAAAAATTAGAGGTGCGTGCGGGGTTCGAACCCCGGACACTCAGCTTGAAAGACCGGAATCTTAACCATTAGGCTATCACTGCTCTTCACTTCACTTTAACAATAATACAAGTTTATTTTTATTATATGGATGACTAAACAGATTGTTAATAGGTGTAAGTATGTATAAGTGTTTCTGAATGAAGGTGTGTAACTAAGACTGATGCCAGAATTAATTTAAGGAGAGAGGGAGATAGGAGATATGATAATAGCTCGTCCGAACTAGAGCATATTTGAATCGTAACATGATATCGGCACAAATTGCAGCACAATATCGCCAGAATACATACATGTATCGGCCTAGTGAATTTGCCAGTTGTGCCTAAACAAAGTTATGTTACAATTCTGCGTTAGTGCGGAGGTGCTTTAAGATATTTTGTGTGGCAGTCGTCATATTTTTGTGTTAATTTATTAAAGAAGTTTATTCTTACATCCGCTTTTAATTTCTAATTCTCATGTATAATTACATACAAACATAGTTCTCAACACACATAGAATTCCTATTTTGATTTCATTACGAGTGTTCATGGACTTCAGTGGCCACCAATTGCCAGGTGGTATGCCTGTTTCCTACACATAATACACAAAAAACTCATTTTATAAAATAACCATAAGAAATGAATATCTATAAAAGGAATTGAATGCAATAAGGCACAGAGAATGGCTTTCCTTCAAGCGACAGAGCCAAGCGTATTTCGCGAGTAATTCTGTACAATCTTATGAGGCACATCTCGCCTCTATATTCTCGCAAAAGTTCTCATATCGAACAGAATTAAACTGATTTTGAAAATAAGTACAGCGTATAATTCACTTGACGTTAACTTCACTGCTATCCACAGACGTTATTAACCATCCGTCATTAGAAATACATTGCTAAACTTAACTAGAATTTCCTTAAGCGTCAACGCTTTATTTAGGTTAAATCCTGCTAAATCATAACCATATTCTTTTATCCTACAAAGTTAACATTTTACATGTTGGTTCAGTTCCGATGACTGCATTTTTATGATAAGCATGACGGTTCTATATTCACGATTGATTCCAGACAAGAAAACTCTTCAACGATCAAATTCTATTCGAAGAAATTCTATACATGAATTCAATTATAACAGTCCTGTAACTACTAGATATGTATACGTAAGAAAAGGTTGAAAGAATCTATACAGATTAAGTATAAATATATCTACGATATCTGCAAAAAGTAAGTAACAACGATTACTTGTGTTTGAAATAAACATTAAACCCACTTATTCGGCAGAAAGCTAAATCTAAAGTCCACAATCTTTAGCGATGAATACGCTTTCGTCATCTCGTTTTCAAAATCTTGCCAAATGTTCTCAATCTGAGATGTGCTATGAGCTTCGTATCTTGTTAAAGAGTTCTAGTTACCGCTAGTGAAAACATGCTATCATGCACACGTGTGCGTAATGGTAAATATATTTAGCGTTTATTTTTTGAATATCTATAACTATCGATAATGCTTAGGATTCCGTATCTCAAAAGGAAAAAAGGAACCCTTATAGGATCACTTCGTTGTCCATCGGCCTATCTGTCTGTCAAGACCCTTTTCTCAGGAACGCATGGAGGAATCAAGTCAAATACTCAGGTCTACAGTCCCTCGGAGCTGTGAATAAATCAAACTTCTAAGTCATCGCAATCAAAAGGTACGGCCGTTTACGCCGTATTTTTTACACCCGCAAGGGAATCAACACCTATAGGGTACTTCCCGTCGACCTAGAAAGATGAAATTCGGCAAGAAGCTTATAACACAAATAAACGGAAAAATCCGAAAATCGTAAATTTGTAGTTACATCACAAAAAAAAATATCTATTTACATACTCAACAAGTCTGTACGAAACCTACGATGGTTTTTTTAACAAATTCTAGCGATAAGACAGACGGGCGACCTGATAAAAAGTGCTCACCGCCGCCTATGGACATTTGCAGCACCAAAACAGGCTTTGAAGGTAGCTTTTTTGAAGAGTCCCATAATAGAAAAGCCTCGGGAAATACCTCAAGACGAAAAAAATCGTTCCACATCTTGCACCAATGCGATAAAAAGGAAGTTTAAATCGATAAGGGGATGGTCGCCATGAGTTCAGTTGATGCCGATGGACTGGACTTAGTCCTTCAGCGGGTAGTACGAAATGGAAACGTGACGTAAACAGTTCATCGGAACACTCCATTGGACAGTTTACGGAAAAAAACAGAGAGATCCTATGTCCTTCCGGAAGCTTAGGTGTTTGAGCAAATTAATAATCTTTGCGTCATTAACAACTCGTAAAGCGCGCTTCAATATAAAATCAAATGGATCAAATAATATTTTTGTGATTGTTAAACTTTCTTTAGTAAATAGTATCGCGCGTTACTTACAGCCCTTATAAGTCCTCTGTCTCCCCTAATTAGTAGTTCCACCGTGGTCACCGCGCTTGATCATGTGTATGGGATAGCAGTGAATAACTTCGCAGAAAGACGGTTCGATGAATTAATGAATTCCAAATGCAAATAGAGTAATCTTACCGTGTTCTAGATGGGACAAAGTGCAAAATTTAAATGTTTATAAATATTGATTTGCTCACATGCGTAAAATAATGGCAACAACGTCATTAAGCCTCAGAATGAGGTCTACCAGTACGAAATTGCGACGAACGAAGGCCTAAACTCTTCTCACTCTGATGAGGTTGATGATGAATAGAGTATTAAAAAGAAGGTAGAGCTCCTAAAAACTCATCCATACCTACTTCTTTTCATGAGTCTGCTATCCAAAATTGTTTCTTAAGAATAAAGACAAGAAAAAGACTACGCAGTATTTATAATCTCCGGAGACCATAGATCTTTATGCTAATTTGTTATCTAAAGTGTCGGGGCCTTCAGCTGCATAAAATAACTCTGTGTAAGCCAAGATTTACGTATTAAGGTCTATCCGTAGTCACATTTTTCAATAACAATAAATTGCCACCCTGAGCATTCGCCATTTTCTTTGGTAGAACAGGCACGTTAAGGCTTATGGATAAGGTTTTTAACAGATATCTGATGTTCGTCTTTCGATACGTATTTGTCAAATTCGACATGAAATTGTAATGTTACGGGAAAGCAACGTGAAATTCTGTTTTGTTGTAATATCATGGGTTGATTTCATTCGTGGAGATAATGGACGTTACCCAACATCGTCTTTTAATCTACTGTTGGAGATGGGTCTTCCCCAATCTACATCAATCTTACCGTCCCTAAAGCCTCAGAATCCATGAACTAGATACATATAATGCAGGTGGAAGTTCGTAGTGTGAACAGCTCATGTGAGGATACATGTGAATGTCATCTAAAGTTTATCTTAAAACTAACGCGGATGAAGTCGAGGGTTTAGCTAGAGTTTTATATTTTCTTCGTTTTAATTGTGTGTCTAAAGAGTAGCAAACGTGAAGCATGGAGGTCACCTGATGTTAAGTAGTCACTGCAGGCCACAGATACCTACATTTATCTTCAAACAGAACTGAAAGCTTATACGAGTTCGTACGTAAATACGTCATAACGTCAGAGTATTAAGATACTCTACTTGCTTGTGTACCCAACAACCGCACCTCTCCAAGCGAAACGTAAGAATTGCTTCACGGCGGATGGTGACTGCGGCGGTGATCCCGGTGGAACTATGGTTCTACCACCTCTGAAAATATATTTTTTATCACTTCTATTCTGAACACAGCCATGCATAAACGTCGTCGAATTATTTTTATTACAAACTGTGTTAAACGCTGTTATGTTCTGATTTTAAGAGTCTGATAACGGATAACACATTACACGTTCCAACTTTGTCTTCGGGAAAAGTAAAGCATCTGTGGCCGACCTCAAGTAGAAATTCAACTGATATCCGGAGGAGGGGGGCAGCGACCAGGTGGAATGCATGCTATTACTTCTAAAAAACAATTACAGTATTCATAAACAATGCTACAAACACGACTGAAGCAGCTGAAACGGACATAATAGGAAAATGATTTCCATAAAAAGAGTGAATGATAGCTCGGATGCCATAAATAAGGAAGTTAGATAGAACAAACGGAACGGATGAATAATAATGGAGGGATGAGGACTGATTTATTTAATTGTCATCTCCTCCCCCTCTTCTGTAGCAGAGAGGCGGGCAATTTGATCGCTGTCCGACGTCTTATTTCAGTAAATAGGATACAACATAATTATGTAGGATATCAGTGTGGTATGTATACAAAATGGCACCTAAGATCTCTCATATACAATGTAATCTAACTGTATGGTGTAACTACAGAAAATTACTCTATCATTAAATACATTATACACGCGCCAACGCCTCCGGAACAATCAGTTCGTGCTCGTCTATAATTTTTATCTGTGATTTTTATATATCATTGTTTTCATTACTTTATGAGATCATCAATAAAACAATCAATCATATATCAGTTATCACTTAATTAGGGCAAGAAATCCTAACACACATTATCTAGAAACTTATTTAATATGTATTGTCACCCCCTCCCCCCTCTTCTGTAGCAGAGACGCGGTTAAGAAATACGGTTTGTCTTCCTTTCTTGCTGAAGAATACCGGAATGGTTTGAATTTCAAGACATCTCGGATTGTTTTTATAATAGTAAAGTAGCAAACGATGGTGATGATGTTACACTCCAGCTGATGCTAAGTAGCCACGGCATGAGCATCTGTAAGTTACTCCTGAGGACTAAGATGGAACGCGTCGAAAAAATGAATCTACCTTAGCACGCCTTTCAAATTAGAATTAAATAGCGCTATACTGCTGCTATAAGACAGGACTGGACAGAAATAAGTATGGAGAAAACTTTAATCTTTTATCTTTATTTTATCTTGAAAATGAAAATTGCATTTATCTTTCATAACCGTATCCATACCACTCGCTCATTAAGGCTCATGTAACTATCGTTATGTATATTATGACTGTCGTGCTCGTTACGGAAAGCTGAAACAATAGTTGATTGCAGATCATGGGCGTCGGCAGCATGATGCACGGGGGTGTACCCCTCTGTAAGGACTAAAGTGCATACAAAAAATTACTGTTTGAATAAAAATTCAAGGCGTCTAGGTTGTTGTCTGGATTTGCGCATCACCTTGTCAATAAATTGAGTGTCCTCCTCTACTCTTTTTCTGTGAACACTGAGCATGCACAAGCCGCTTAGCCTCGCATCGTTATAATCTGTATTTTATAATTTCTTAGTTAATATTATAGTGTGTAGACGCAGATGCATCTCCCTGAAAATAATCCTGGCGGCGCTAATGTCAAATATGTAATTATTTAATAGAAGAAGCAAACAACCATGCAATTCTAACGTCAAATGATCTCTTACACATTACTTACGTCTAACCGATCTCATATAGGCCTGCCGTCCTACTCGAGGTCGACCACAGATGTATTGCTGCCTCTGAAGTGTAAATTGGTATGCTTCATATTAGTATTTGCTTTACCACGCTCTTTAAATTAAAACAGAGTGGATTTACAAAGCTGTTATAAGGCAGAGATAGGGATGACGACGGTGCGAAATTTAAAAATTATTTTTATGTGGTAAAATTAGGATTTGATCATGCAATTCATCTAGTATTAAAAAAATAAATAAATGCATTCTACACTCATAGCCTCCACTAGGATTCCCTGTGTCGTGGGCACCATGGACACTTAACGATAAGAATATATTAGACACATAATGATGAGAATATATGTTTGTATTCTCGTCTTATATCATCCCAGACCCAGAACAAATCTTAACTCGTCATTTAGTTGTATGCCCGACCGTGAATAGAACCCGGAACACTCCGCTTATTAGACCGATATGGAAACCCTGCGCCACGCGAGTCGCCGTATTAAATGGTATCCGCTTCCACTGAAGATTCGCCAAATTAAAATAGGCGAGGACTTGAATGAGACGGTAATAAAGGAATTGATTACTACCAACTATTAACTCAATTTCGTATTCAGATTCCTGTTCATACTATTCGAAACATTCCGAGTGACCGCAAAAGCTGTTGCCTAAACGGCTTACCCGCGGCGAGTTAAAATGTGCTTGTTCTAAAAACAGCCCGAGAGCCTGCCAAATGTAAGTAATTTAATGCAGTAACATACGGCGTGTCATTATGTGCCGGCGCGCTGCGAATTTAAGGTATTATTACGGTAGAAGAAATGATTTAGCTTGATATAGTGAAGATGAGGGTGGTGCCGAAGAGGAGGATAGTTTCGCCGAAGATGTTGGCACGGTCGGAGGCTTGATGTTAAGTTTTCACTGCAGCCCATGGACACGCGCATGCAACCAAAAACCGGACTGAATTCCTATCTGAGGTCGTACGTAGATGCGTTACTACTCCTGAAGACAAAGATGGCCCTCTCGTTGTAAGTGTACTCGGCAACCGCACGCACCTCTTCAATCGAAATAAAAGAAATACTTCGCGGCGATAGAGGGCGGCAGTGGTACCACCCAGACGTACTATAGTACTTCTACCACGTATTAAAAATTGTATATTCACAATTTACATATTATAGCAAGGCTTATTAAGATATTTTGGTGACGATATGGTTTTCCTTATTCATGTCTACTATAGGTACATAGGTACATACTATAGGTACTTTCGTCTGATATATACAAAGAACTTAGACAACCAACTCCCATGACATCAATTAAAGGAATGTGGAGAAGACCTCTCCTCAGTTTTGTTTCCTCAGTCCATTCTTCCTTTTCACTATACATTTTTAATCGCTTTCCACAGTCATACCCACATGGGTCGTGATTGCCATAGACACACACAAAAACGTGTGCAGAAATGATGTAGTGTGCATGATGCAGTGTGCATGATTTAGATGTCTGCTTGGCCGGGAATCGAACCCGGAACCCTTTTCATGTCTGACCAGTATGGTAACCATTTCGTCACACAGGTTGTCAAACTGGACCCAGTTGTGAGTCAATTAAATTCGCGTCAATTGCTAATATGGAATAATTTTATCTAAAATGCTAATTTGCCCTAAAGAAACCTTTATAACAAAACAGTCTAATATACGGAAGCAACTCAGCAACGTGTATTTTCAATCCCGCCGTTGATAACGCATAAGTTTATTTTATGACTTCATTTAAACAGTTAAAATACATAACTCAATACAGTGAGTGAAATATTTGCTTTGTAACTGGTTAAAATTTTACGGTAGCTATTTTAACTTTTTGAAATAACGGCTACAAACAAGACATCGACGAACGAAAAAAATGTATTGATTTTTAATATGACAATATCAATTCGCACTTGTATTACTGGATTTGTTTAACTTGACTTGTAGAAAAAATCGTGAGGAAACCTACACATCGGAATTCTCTGTAAAATTCTCCGAGGTGTGTGAAGTCTACCAATACGCACATGGCCAGCGTGGCGGACTATGGCCTAACCCTTCTTATTCTGAGAGGAGGCTCGTGCCCAGTAGTGGGACATAATAGGTTGATGATGAGATTTAAAATTCATCCGAAGAGATACCACTGCCGCCCTCATAATCCGCTGTGAAGCAATTCTTCATAGCAGATTATGAGGCGACTATCCTGCACGCTTATTTGCTGCTCAAATAAAAAAAAGTAAACACAAAGCCTTGGATAAATTACAACACGTTTATTTTACTATTCCATACTTAATTTAATATCATGAATTTTAGTGCAATGTATTAATTTCATATATATTGCATTTCATAACGACTCTTCCAAGATGAATTATCAAACAATACAACAAATCGTAATCCGACCTTATACCATCAATTAGCGTCCACTGGCTACCTAAGCGTTTGTTAATTAAAACAATATTATAAGGACTCATTACAACCGTTTATATTTAACATATTTTTTGAATAGTATATAGAATAATATTTAAATGCTTATCATATCGTAAAATTAAAGAGTAAACACTGATATATAAACTTAAATTAACCGTACCTTGCTTAAACTATACGTAACTATAAACTGACTTAAAACTAACCGTAACCGTGTTTAAACTATAAATGCTTATATTTATCTCGAAAAACAAATTGAAGGGAAAGCGGTAAAAAACTATAAAAAAATAGTAAAATGATAGTGTGTTAATGTTTTTGTAAGTCCATGATTGTGCAGCGTCTATTTATACTTTTTATGCAAATATAAATTTGTTCCAAATCCAAAATATCAAAGTTAACTGAACAGTTAACATAGCTTAAATGAATACAAGTTAAATACATGTTGAACAACCTGGATCTTATGCTTAAAGCTTGTTAAGCATAAGCGAATATCCAATACTTGATATGTTTCTTTCATTACTGTTATCTCGTTTTCTTTCGAATTAAATCAAATGCATCTACATTTAGGGATATGAGATTCCGGATCTATATTTGGAAATGGATGTAGTCCTCGGAGGAGGCAACGCATTTGTGGCGGACCTCAGTAAAACTTCAGCTCTATTTCGGGTATATTATAGATATCCATAGGCGGCAGTGAGATTTCTATGCTTTAAAAATTATGTCATTTTGCTTAGTAAGACAGTAGTAAACGAACATGCAGTCCAAATGGAAAGTGGGCACTGCCGCCCATCTGTATTCAACGTCAAATCGAATTATAGTTCCACTTGAGGTCAGCCACAAATTCATAAACATCAAATGCACAATGCAGTAAATGGATGTAATATATTTTCTTTGAACAGACGGTTTATTTTTCTTCTCATATAATCCTCTAATTCCTTTCCTCCAACTTGACCCAGGAGCCTCCAACGGCTTTTATGTTGAAATCTTGGGGCAGCAAGCGGATGGGGTCAGAGGTCTTCGCGGTCTTCAAAATCTTGAACTTAGACAGGAGGTTGAAGAGTAGCACTTTTACTTCCATTAGAGCAAACCTCGATCCTATAAATCGTAAAAATATTATCTTCACAAGCACGAATGTTGTAAACAACGAACGCGGGGACTTGTTATCTTAGGGTTTCGATTTCCATGGTAAAGAAGAATAGCATAAGAATTTCGTTACTCGAGGGTACACTGTGCCCGGGCAGTTCTCAAGAGACAGAATACCTCCTCGCTCCTTCCCCTCCCGGTGGAATTATTGGTTGGCATATCTGGGGGAAGTTTGGAGTATTCTCCATCACGCTGCACCAATGTTGATTGGCGGATATACAGGTTACTGGATAACTCGTGTCGGATGATTTCAAATCGCGCAAAAGGCTTCGATAAGAATTCCGATAGCCAATTTGAGGGACGTAGTAAGGCTGATGAGCATAAGGCGTTCCAACATAGTTCTCAAAGGGAGTAACATCTGTGATCGACGTCAGGTCCGCCAAGACGCTCCGGTCTTATTTGAAGTCGGGTACAAGACTAGTGATGTCCATGGGCAGCAGTGGCCACTTACAGTTTGCTGCATTTATTACATGAAGAAATAGACATGTAATCAACATTTGAGTATTAATCTATGGCGAACCTAGCCTAACCTAACCTAAATATGATAGTATGTTTTAACTATTAAGATTAAAGAACTACGTAAGTATTTGTTAACCAGACGAGCAAAGCCGGGTGTATAATCTAGCGTACAATAACTCTAACCCTTGGCCGCAATCCAAGTGAGGGCATATTACGAAATATGAAATTCCGTACCGATCAGAAACAACCAAGTGTTTAAATATACAGCCAAGAAAATGAAAAATTGTTACCGGATGACGGCCAACGCTACATCGAGTTACGCGTATATGTAGGTGTTTTACAGTTGAAATACATTAAGTTCCTACTTTCATGCTCCGTCCTCAAAGTCCGCGGATTTATATTAAAAAAATTGAATTTTTGCACGTTTATATATCGTCAGTGACAGCCTAGTGGTTAAGATTCCGGCCTCTCAAGCGGAGTGGCCGGGGTTCGAACCCGCACACACCTCTGATTTTTCGAAGTTATGTGCGTACTAGATTAATTATCACTTATTTTAACGGTGCAGGAAAACATCGTGAGGAAACCTACACATCTGAGAGATCTTTGCAAAGTTCCCAAAAGCGTGTGAAATCCACCAATCCGCACTAGGCCAACGTGGTGGTCGATGGCCTAACCCTTCTCATTCTGAGAGGAGACCTGCGCCCAGCAGTGGGCCATTAATGGGTCGATGATGATATACCGTCAGTTAATTAAATTTAACTATTAAAGAAACGAAACACTTTCTACACTCATTGCCCTACAGTAGGATATCTTGTGTCGTGGGTGCCATGGAGATATAAACAGAAAAATATAAACACCCAGACCCATAACAGAAAACTAAATTCATCAATTAGACGTCTGGCTAGCCGGGAATCGAACCCTCTGCATGTCATACCGGTATGGTAACCGCTGCGCCACGCGGGTGATCAGGTATTTATTATAAGTGGTTTATTACAATTATAAGTCCTGATAGGTATCCGTAACATAGAGTTGCTTAGATAGTCCAAAAATATAGAATCGGAATCGAGTCTGTCTGTCTGTACGCGTGCGGCTTTCAGGTTTGAATCGATTTCAATGAAGCAAATGAGTAATGAAAAAAATTTAATGGTCGGTAAAACTATAGTTCGTCCGAGGAGGTACCAGCGCCGTCATAATCCGCCGTGAAGCAATTATTGTGTTTCGGTTGGTGAGGTGTGGTTACCGGGTACACTTACAGCGAGGGGAGACCACCTTAGTCTTCAGGTGTAGTAACGCATGTACATACAACCTTATATAGGGCCTCAGGCCTGTTTGAGGTTGAATGGGGGTCCATAGTCTGTAGAGACCACTTAACATCATGCGACATGCACGCTCGTTCGCTACTCTTCTAATACCTTTCACAGTGTCGAACAACTTGTGCTTGAGATGTTATTTCAGGAAATAGAATTGGTGATAGTATTAACCATTGTCGTATCACGAAAATCTCTACTACCTTCAGATACATAAAAATACATACCAATACAGTTTCTGGGTCCCATACCGAAGGGCATGAATGTAAATGGTTGGATTTTGTGCTTGTTCTCATCCGAAAACCTTTCAGGGTCGAAGACTTCGGGGTTTGGAAAGTACTTGGGGTCCATGTGGATACTGTTCACCACGTTGTAAACGTACTCGCCTGGTTGTATCTAAAAACAATAATATTTAATAGTAGCTTCCTCACCGCGGTTCTGCTCATTTTGTCTCGGGTTTTTACTATATAGTACTAACTCTGTAAAATGTTTAATAATATTAATAATGAGGCCAATTTTCACTAACTGTTTCCAAGTTCGATTTCCGTGATGAAATCAGAGGTTGATCTCTAAAAATACGTTAAATTTCATTTTATCATTTATTTTTATCATTTGTATATGCGTATAATTGTTATTAACATTCATAACATACAAAATTTCAGATTACATTGACTGATATTTTCCAAAAAAACATACAACTTTAACACAATATCTAAAAAATAAAAATAAACCAATCTAGGATTTGATAATTGATGTGGCGAAATTTATTGGTTCTCGAATTTCTAAGCCATTATAAACAAATATACTGCGACATTTTGCGACTGAACCACTGAAAGACAGTTAAAAAGCAATAAGTAATATGCATTCAACCATCACTTAATCCAACACCTTACATAAAATATTTTGTCAAGATATTCCACGTCCGTCCCTCCGTATAGATTCGACCCCTTAAAAATTTATTATAATTATTTACTTCATAAATTGCAAAAAATGTTTCTCTTCAATATTTCATCTAATAGAATTACTTACAACGTAAGGTTTCCCCCCTTCCCTGGGCGGGGGCAGCTCGTATGCCTTGGTGCAAATTCTGTCCATTATCAACGCTGCAGCCCACTTCCTAAAGGATTCTGAGAATTGAATATAAAGTATTACATAGTCAGACTTGACCCAGTTTCGATTAGAAATCTAGTATTCCAAGATATAGAAGGAATTACATATTAAGATTCGTGGTTTGATATAGCCTTGTAACCCATAATTAATCTGGCAGCAGTCCCACTGCTGGGCACATACCTCCTCTCAGAATGAGAATGGTTAGGTCATAGTCCACAACTCTAACCAAGTGCAGATTAGTAGACTTCACACATCTTTAAGAACTTTGCAAAGAACTCTCAGATGTATAAGTTTCCTCACGATGTTTTCCTTCACCGTTAAAGCAAGTTATAATTCATTTCTAATATGCACATAACTTCAAAAAATAAGAGGTGCATGCGGTGTTCGAACCCCGGACACACAGCTTGAGGCGGGAATCTTAACCACTAGACGACATCTACTCTATAATATATATAATATAATATGCTATAATATTAAGAATGAAATGTACTGCAACGTACCATTTATAACGCACTCCAGATATTTCAGCTTGTTTAAGTGATCGTATGTCAACTGGTCGTGTTGCCCCTTATAGCTCTTGATCTCCTGGTACAATTTCTCCTGGACGTGGGGGTTAAGGGCCAGTTCATGGATTATCATAGTCAAAGTCGATGCGGATGTCTCAAAGCCGGCGATGAAGAATATGAACACTTGTCCGGCAAGCTCGTTTTGTGTCCATTCTGAAGAAAATACTTTCCTTATTAATCGTACTTAATAGATTCAAAGTTATCTCATTGTCTAAGACTTACAAATGTTTTAATATAAGTAGTATTTTCTACACTCATAGTTCTACAATAGGATTCTTGTGTCGGAGGAAATATGGGCACATACAAAGCCGAGTACACAAACACTCAGACGCAGAACACAAATGTAAATTCTTCTATTAGATTTCTACTTGGCCGGGTGTCAAACGCAAAACAATCGCGTGTCAGATCGGTGTGGTATCGCTATGCCACGAAGATCGTCAAAAATAAATTCAGTAAACAAAACTTACCTCTAGATGCACCTTGAGGCTTGAATGTATCTCCCGTTATAGCCAGATGATCCGTTTCTTCGGCATTTGCATTACTGTTTTTCAAGGATCCTGAAACAACAAAAATGTTATCAATATTTATCCTAATGATGAAAAAAAAAGCTTTGTACCGTGACGTGTTGGCCTAAAATAGCAACAAAAACGGCAAATCGTATATTGCCCACTTCATCTTAGGACCACATAGCACACGGACATTTGTAATCGACCTTAAATAATAGTTGCATTTGAGGTGGCCTCACATTTGTATCTTCTTACTATACCCATTATATTTCTGCAAATCGTACTTCTAATTGTATTTATTAAAAATTGAGTCTTACAGGTCAAAAACGCTAGAAAGAGTTGAGAACTTAAAAGATATGGTATGAAAAACCCCTTAGATTTAATCGATTTAAAAGGTGATATAACCATAGTTCGACAACGGAGGTACCACCGCCGCGCTCATAATCCACCGTGAACCAATTCTTGTGTATGGGTTGGAGAGAGATGGTTGTCGGGTACACTTACAAGCGAGTCCTCAGGAGTATACGCATCTATGTACGACCTCTGAACTTTAGACCTGTTTGAAGTTCAATGTGGATGTCCATGGTCTGCAGTGACAACATAACATCAGGTGGTCTGCACGTTCGTTTACTACTTTTGAAACAAAAAAAAATATATAGATTTTTTTGTACTTGTATTTTTTGATAGACACAATCTTTTTAAACGATTATATCTATTTGTCTCTGTTGTTACTAGTCCGTTATTTATTCTTCAAGTATTACCTTTAGAAGCTTCCATGAGGAGTTGTATCATATCAGGTCTTTCTATGTTGTTCTGTTCCCTGTGCTTCATGGCGGTAAACACAATGTCGTTGAAGAATTTTGTTAATTTGTCCGAAAACACTTGGATCTTCAGCAACTATTTGTAAAATACAGAAAAATGCCGGTTAAATGCGAATCGGATTCGTGCATTGAGGAATCCGAAAGTACGCGTTCCGGATATTACTTATTTTTCAATTGGAGAGGTGTAGTTGTCGGGTTGACTTAGCGAGGCAACCATTTTTGTCCTCAGAAGTACTGACACGTCTACGCACGACCTCAGGGCTTCAGTTATATCTAAGGTGGTTGCCCATGAGCTGCTTTGACCACTTAACATCTTAGCATGTTCGTTTGCTAGTCTTGTTATGGCATTAAATATTATATTAATAAACATTTTTCAATTAAATCACCTTAGCAAGGGACGGGAATGTAGCAATGACAAATAAATAGACACGTTGAAGAGGCGTAAAGACGAACATAGCTTGGCCCATCTTGTAGAAGTCATTCTCCTTCTCCTTGACGGAGTTCACCTGCAGCCCGAAGGCGGCGGAGGCGATCACGTCGTTAGCGTACCGGCGCATCAGGTCGCCCATGTCCACGTCTTTTTTCAAATGAGCTGAAGGAATAATAACGGTAATCTTCCACCTTACACTCACAACTTAAATAGTAACGATAAATCTTTACATTCAAAATGTAAATAATAACAGTAAAGCTTTATTATGTAACGAATACACGATACGCGATTTTTTTATTGCCGATATTTCGACCCAGTTTATGTATATTACAAATAGTGCAAAGTTCGGTACGTAAAGATACAGTTAGTGTGTCGTGTCGTGATATGGTATACAAAAAAGAAAAGCGAACTAGACGTAGGGTAGATAGACTTAGGTAACACTAGTGCCTGTCAATAATTCCTCCCCGCTATCGCAGATTCGCCATGACCACGATCCATGCAACTGGGCTGAAATATCGGCAATAAAAGAACCACATATCGTAAGTACCCGTTACATAAATAAAATGCATAATTTACACGATAATATTAACTTAAAACTTTATTAAAGCTTTACAATCATAACTTTAATGACCACGTTAAAACTTTACACTCATAACGTTAATATCATCGTTAACGCTTTACACTCATAACGTTAATAACAACTTTAATGCTTTATACTCGTAACGTTATTAACTACACTTGTTGAATGTACTGCACGCATAATATTACTTATAAATTATGCGCTTTATATTCACAATGTAAATAATAGCGTTAAAGTACATTAATAATGACTTTTTGTATGTAGGAGTATCAAATGTAAGTACCATACAGGCGTATAGACCACCTAATGTTACTGTGGTCCTAGTAATGGTAATACCTAGTGGTTACTGTAACCCATGGCCACCCGCATCTAAGCTCAAACACGACTAAAGTCCTATTTGAGATCGTAAATTGATGCGCCACTACTCCTGAGGACTAAGATGGTCACCTCACTATAAGTATACCCGGCAACCGCACTTCTCCAACCAAAACAAGCAATGTTTCACGTTGGATTATGAGGTCGACGATTTTAGATTTCCTAGAGACTTTTTAAAACTATAGTACCTTAAGGGCAGCAGCATGACCGACGAACACTTCTAACTATAACTTACCCCAAACAAAATAAACGTTGTACCTAACGTCTATCATGAATGCGATTATCGACGTTAGGTATCAACGATGATGAGATGACAATGAACGATAATTACATATACATTACATATATGCCTATACAGAATCAATTAATTAATTTATTAACTCTTTATTGTAAAATGTTACAATGGGCGGACTTAATGACTGATACCATTCTCTGCCAGTCAACCTTTGGTGATCGTGAGAAATATTTAGCAGCCACATAAATACTAATATACTATAAAAAGAAGAATACAAAAAAATATATAATATATTACATAGTGTAGTGACATATGATGATGACGATGATGATGATATATATATATATGACGGCGCGTTTGATTTCCTGCCTAGAGTGGACGAAGGTGGCAACTCTCAGTTGTCAACGTCACTGATCGGAAGTTGTCATCGTCGCCCCACTCTGACGCAACACCTAGTGCTAGCACCCAAAAGGTACCGCCGGTCGGCATTAC
>DWKL01001012.1:0-15884 GCA_018249415.1 Phareas burnsi | reverse complement strand
AAATGTAGGTGTTGCAATGACCACTTAACATCAGGTGACCTGCACGCTCGTTTGCTAATTCTCGAACATAAAAAAAATAATACATATAAACAATAAAGGAAAATTAGTTGCTTAATACTCCGTGTGTTAATTGGATAATAGCAGTGGGAAAACTTATATTAAGTCATCTGATATTATTTTCTTCAATCGAAACAAAGTTAAACTCGGAACCAATACCTTAATATTGGTTTCCGAGCGTATCCGCAAAATACGTTAACAGTTCCGAGTACAATGTATATAAAATAAGCCGGATAGCATGTTTCATGTTAAAACAATAGTTTTCTCACAGTCAATCTGGATTATAATCTTTCCTCTGGATTTTTAAAACCGTCAGGATGTGGTCAACGTTTTGTTTATGATGAAAGAGTAGTACGTAAGTGCGTCACTACTCCTGAGGACTAAGATGGTCGCCTCGCTTGTAAGTGCACGCGACAAACAAACCTCTTCAAATGAAACAAGAATTGCTTTACGGCGGACTATTACGACGGTGTTGGTACCTCCCCGGTCGAACTACGGTTATACTACGTATAAAAATATTTTCTCTGGAATTTCTTAAAGTTCTCTGGAGTTCACGCAACTGTATTCTTCAGTTAGTTAAACCGTTCCTCAAACTTTTATCCGCATTTAACAACGATAATCTCGAACTATGTCGATCACAAGGGACACCAACAATTATGTTCATGTTAATTTTTTTATGATAAGTCGTCGGTAGAAGTATCAAACCAGCATGCACTTCATCTGACGGTAAGTGGTCAATTCCGCCCATGGTCTAATCAACGCCACACAGGATTCAAGTGGTACCCGAAGACAGCCATAAATACGTTGCTACTTCTAAAGATTAACACATTGACTGCTGTTTTACTGTCCACGCCACCAATGCGGCTCGCACGCATACCGTGTACCGCCATACTGGAACACGCCTGTTGTGTTACGCGCCGCACGGGTGGATCGTTTCGAATATTAGCACCGCAGTCAAAGTGTTAAAGAAAACTTTTGGGCTCACAGAATAGCGGCGTTACAGGGGCCTTAGTTACTTTTTGATTTTGAGGATATCTAGTGAAATTAGTCTTTCAATTATTATTATTATTATTATTTGAAGTTGTATTATTCTTTTTACTTTTCTTTTTTCTCTATTGTCTTGCCGAATAAATGCTGTTTTTCCTTTTTTTTTTTTCTAAATTTGACCAGCTCATGTCCTTGCCCCCACCTACGAGTTACACCACCAATAATAACAGCTTGAAGCTGTTGAATGCATAGTTAAAATGTAGTGTTATTTTTATATATATCTCACACTAAAATGATATGCCAGCCCTGCTCCCGGCTGGCGACAAAGGAGCAACTTGTAGAGTGAATATTAAACGTACATTACACGCCGCAAGTTTGTTTTTGTCGGTTATTCCGCGAGAATTATATGACATCTTGTTTTTGTGACAAACGTCGCTGCACTTGTAGGTACGTATAAATAAATTCCATCTGTCATTCTTTTGCGAGTCTTTGTCCGAGATTTGATATCGTGCATTAAGTTTGCGAGTATAAGGCGTGATTAAAATCTATAAACCCTGCGAAGTTCCTTACCTTTCAATACCATTTGTATCAAAATAGACTCGGCCGTTTTGAGTATTAGAGAGAGACAGGCATGCTTAATTTTTATATCTTAACCTAGAGATAAGGCAGACAGGACACCCGATGGAAACTGGTCACGTCGCCTACAAACATTTGCAATACCAGTGGAGTCGCCAATGTATCGCATGGCCAGGCTATAGACAACCTTTGAAGTGGACCCTTTTTTTGAAAGGTGATGGAACTAAAGTTAAATTAAAAACGGTTCGTGCAAATACACCTATAAAGCATTTTAGTAATTTATGAAACCGTGAAGAGATTTACTATTTGCTTAAACATCGCATAAAATCGGACAAAGTTAAAATATCCCCTAAAAATAACACACTTTCAATACTTATAGCCCCACACTCGAATTCCCTGTGTCGTGCGCGCCATGGACACATAAAAAGACGACACACAAACATCTAGACTCAAAACAGAAATCTAAATTCATCATTTATATCTGCTCGGCCGGGAATCGAGCCTGGATCTCTTTGCATGTCAGATCGCTATTGTTGTCACTACGCCACGCGGGTATCAAAAATTCCAACAAATTATAAAAATAGGTTCACGCATAAAATTCCGAGTTCGATCCCAGGCCAGGCGAACATTTAAATTATGTATTTATTTTTTTATCCATTGTGTAGTTGTCTTTGTGTGTCTCCATGGTACCCACGACAGAGGGAAGCCTAATATGAGGCTATGAGTAGAGAAAGCGTTATCTATTTATTTACGATCAAAAACCGTGAGTTTAGTTCCGTAACATATTTACATGAAACATATTTACCGTGCACTAACTACAATTTAATAACAAGAATAAGATTTATCCGCAAACCAAGTTGCTACGTATCATTATCAATCCAACTGATTAATATCAGAACGTGTTTCCGACACATTGCGTGGATATTTTCCCACGGACCAAAGCCCGGGGGCTGAGCGCTACGTGGCCGAGGTGGAGTTGATAACGCCGGCAAGGCCGCGACCTTTGCGACCCGGCTGTAACCTACAGGTGTGTACGAACTGAGCAGACAGCGAGGTGCGTACACCGGGAGTATTTTCTACACATAATTATATGAGCGACTTCGCTCTCATTATATAGTGTGCTGTGTCTTAAAATTAACCAAATAAAATGACACGAAATTAAATGAAACAAAAATGATTTATTGTCATTAACACCTATTGTATTTAATTTAATCAGGTTATTAGAATCTTCATTGTTTATTGACGTGATTGAGTGCAAATCTTTATCCATAAATGCAAAAATTATTATCTATTTATTTGTAAAAAAAGGTCCCCTATGCCCTCCCTTGGGATAGAAGCAATTTAGGCGTGAAGAGGTAACAAACAGACGAGAGTAACTTTCCCATTATTTTATAATATTCGTCTGGACGGAATCAGTAATCGAACATATAAAATCCCTGATGTTATGTAACCATTGACCCCATGACCATGGACCCATTATGATGATGATGACATGATGAACCCATGGACCGGAGACCTGAGATAGATCATAGGAACTCCTCCTGAGATCTAAGTTGGAATGTCTCACATTAGTATCTCTGCTTTACTACACCCTTCAAACCAGAACACAGCAGCGTTACACCGCTTCTATAAAGCAGAAACAGATGTAACGGTATTTTGCTTTAACATGTGTGTTAAGGCAGATGTAATAATATCAGTCGTGTCAACTTAGTTCACAAAGATAAGTCACCTGAAATCGACTTCAGGATTCCTGCTCTGCTCAATCGCCTTCAGATGTTTATTGTCGGCAGTGACCACTTAACATCAGGTGGGTTAAACGTCGACCACTAAATTATACATCTAAAAACCTTATCACAGTAGCCTATATTTTAAATCCAATCAGTAGAAGCATGAATCAACGAGTTCTCATAAGTGTTATATTAAACGCACAATCAAAGACCTTGCAGCGCACCTGCAAATCACATAATTAATTCTGACACCGCTCACCATTCATGAGTTTGCGTGATCACCGGCCGATGCAATTAATTTTATTGTCGTCTCGTTGACTATATCCTGCATTCTTTCTAACGTCATAAAGATATCAGGTTCCTTATGCTACTATTCGTTTAGTGAAGATATGTTTCTTAGTTACAAATTTACTAATGGAGTTACTTAGGGTATATGTGTATTACAAATATAGAAAAGGCACGCAGCCCACACCGGCGCAGAGCTTTTTCAAACAGAATGGGAGTTCTATTTAAAATTAATCAGGGATGATCTGCTACCTCTGAGGATTAGGTTGGAATCCTTTACAAGTCTCCCTTACCACGACCTACACAATAAATGCGTGCTGTGATGTAAAAGAAGATATCGAACGATGCCTCCATCATTCTGACAGGTGTCCACTGCAGTCCACAGTTAGCAAATAACTAGAAATTAAAGATTAATATCGAATATCCCCTTTTTTTGGTTCGGAGAGGAAATTTTCTCAAGATGCCTGACCTTTTGGAGGACGGATCGGCTTACATGAAAATTTTACTCACTAAAAGCACCTCGGTGGCAACGCTGCGTATGCAGGAAATCTCCGGAAGAATGCACTGGTGCTTCCCTCGCGTCTCCTTACACACTTCCCGCGGCAGCAGACCTTGGATAAGACCTTAGTCTAAGGGAAATGCATTGTTAGTATTAAATACCGCTTGTGAATAAAGTATCTTTAAATGTTTGTTTATTTATATCGCTTAACTTTTCTTTGTAGCAAGGTGACCTTTTTAGTCCTCAGGAATTGTGAGACATCTCCATAAGACCTTAAATAGGGCTTAAGTCCTGTTTAAGATTAGATGTAGGTTGCCGTGACCACTTAATATCAGACGGCCTGCGCGTTCGCTTGCTACTCTTCATACATAAAATATATAAATATACTATATTTTTTAGTTTTCATTAAACATTTTATAATGCATTTTTATATACGTATAACCTTAGCCGCTGTTTCACGCGATTGGGAAATGTTTACGTTACAATTGAATTAACCTCACTTAAGCACCATAATTGTAATTATTTCGTAACGTCCCTGGATTTACGTTAAAGTCTAACTTTTGTGAAGCACGTAATTATCCCCAAATGCGTAGCAGGTCGTATTGGGAGTGATCTACCGGCACTATTATCTCGTCCATTAGGTTTTGACATCGATTCGAGCAATTTGTGGGTTCTACACGGGTGTAGCCGCGCCCTTTTGGGTTTGTGTCGATTCGGGCTTGAAGTATTTGATTTGTAATTAATACTAACATATTACGGTTCAGTTTCAAAATGACACTTTCGCAAAATGACAACTGATCAAAAATGTATTTTTCGCAAAATGACCCTTTTCCATAATATCTTTTTCGTAATATGATTACGATACACTCGTAATTTTCTCGGTGCGTTCCGTAATGTAATGGATATTTAAGCCACATTTTGCTGTCCTTAAGCTGAGATACCATTATTCAACATCGAGTCGATATTGACATTTTGAGGTTTTCGTTATTGGTATAATACAAATTAAAAGATTCACTATTTAAAAGTGCTTAATTAGATTTATTTTGATACCTCAAACTCTTGTTTATAACATCTAGTTATTAAGTAGCACATTTTTTTTTAAATTACACCATTTTAGCCATAATTCGAAAAGTGATTTTGATATGTAACGACATCATAGCTTAAATACAGCAGCATATTCACACAGACATAAAAATACCGAATGTTGGAAAATTGAAAAATAGAAAATCACTTCCAACTTTATTTGGTATTTATATTGTTATTAACACGTAGCCATCGGCTATGACAAACGTCCATAAGAAACAATTATGTTTTAAATAACGAGATCATTTTGTTCCAACAAACGAAGCTAAATTAAATAAGAAGCTAAGCAAAATTAAATTTTTGTAAACATTAAAAAATTTGTTTTAATGTTAAATTTTATTCAGACCGCACTGTGTAATCATGAATGTCAATTCAAAACATATTAAATTAAGGCAGAAATATGCAAACTTACATTAATTTGGAGTTAAGAAAAAGTCGATACTTATAGTGCAATCTAGACTGTGTCAGTGCGTGCTTAGATACCGATATGAACGTAACAAAAACAAAATAAAAATTAAGTGTTTTTCAAAACTTTTTTCTTATTATTGTATATAGGTATGGGATTCAGAAAAATAATAAATATTTCAAATCTTATATGTTACATGTTATATGAAAACATATTAAATTTAAATGTAATCTTTTTTCCGAACCCCACCTGCCACATCGTCAACCGCCCACGCCAGTGGTGTGGGAACATTCGGCGCGGACAACTGCGCGTGACCGGCGCGGCCTTGCGTTCCTCTCGCCGCACGCACTGCATTCGGCACGCCAGTGATAGTCAGTGATAGCCTATAAGCACATGGGACATTCCAATTTTTTATTTTTTATGTAAAGTAAAGTGATCACACTAGATGTTAAACTGTCGTCGCCTACGGAACTCTACCACCAGTCTTAAATGGGATAGGAATTACCTAAGAACATTTTATTTTATTTTGATAGAGTAGCAAGTGTGCAAGACACCTGATGTTAAATGTTCACTGCAGCCCATGGATACCCACATTTAACCGCAAACATAACTGAAATTCTATCATACGTACATACTATGCGTTATTACTCCTGAGGACTAAGACGTTCTCTTCGGTAAATGTGCCCGACAAACGCGCCTCTCCAACCGAAACAAGAATTGCATCACGACGGATTATGAGAGGTGGACGTGGTACCTCCCTGGATGAACTACATTTCTACCTATATATATATAGTTATATACCTCCTATTTTTCAAACCCAGCAATAGCAGCATTATAATTTCATTGACCACCTTAAAACAGAGTAGGTTCGAACCAAGAAGATTTGCATTGCTTTTCAATAGTCTGTATAATATAATAGATGTTACTCACAGAATGCATTAAATTATATTCTTGTAATCGTTACTTAATTTATGAGCGCGTAAGTGAACTCAATAGTACAATTGGGCGTCAAATAAACCATTCCGTGATGTGAATAGCAAAATGGTCTGTTTAAAGGTATTAATTTCAAGAATACCATAACAGATAAGTAGTTGACTGCAAACGTTTTTGTATCTCACTTCTGGGCACCGATATCTTCCGACAACTATGGAAGGCAGGAGTGAACATTCTTCACCACGCTGCTCCAATACAGAGAGGCGGTTAGTGGCGAACCCGTGTCGATTGTTTTCAAACCGCGCACACCGCCCACGACTGCAATCCCCCATTATTACAAATGGGACCGACTGCTTAACGTGCCCTCCGACGTACAACACCGCGCATGACATTTAGTCACCAGCAATTAACCATCCAACTGCCGACTGTCCCCGACGTTAAACATACAATTGTAGATCGGTTACGATCTGCACAAGCCGCGTGGCTACACGCGCTTCGTTAAATAGTTCGTAATCGGTAATAACCTTAAGATCTCAACATTCAACTATTTACATGATATATGTCAGATAAGATCGAAAGTATTGTGTGTAGGTACAATAACAGAAGTTAATTAAGGAACAATATCGATGTAAGTATACATTTGCCGAAGGAACAAAGGCCTGTAACTACCTGTCACATTGAAAGCGAGTAAACGATGAGCGATGCGTGATAGTATAGTTAGACCTAGCAACAGGCCGTATCAGGGAAGACAAAAAAGAGTTGTACTTAGATCTGTAATTTAGCTTCTACGCTATCAAAAATCCATTTAGCCACAGTGCCTCCTCTTAATCTTAAAAAATCTCCTGTAGCAATGATAGTTTATTGACGTTAAATTCTGTATATTGTCTCGTTTAACGCAATACCCGTTGTAGTTAGACAGGTTCTTTAGTTGCAACAACGTGTCACGGTCATCGTACAATGTTACTAATGATAAATATTTGATTTCTGTTTCAGGTACCTCCGTGAGAAAATTGTTTAGTACGCAATACTAGTAAGTGTTAAAAATACACAAACATACAAACAATATCGTCATCATCATCAACCTATTACTGTTCCACTACAAGGCATGGGTCTTCTCCCATAATGAGACCGATTAGGTCATACCTCACTGGCCAAGTATGGATTGGTGGACATTACACACATTCAAGAACCTTACAGAAATATCTCAGATGTGTGGGTTTCCTCAAGTGGGAATTATTTTCTAATATGCACACATTTTCGAAAATTCAGAGATGCGTATAGGATTCGAACCCCAGATCACTCGCATGAATGGCCGGAATCGTACTACTAGGCTATCACTGCACGCAATATATATACGTACAACTGTTTTTATTTTTACTTCCAAAACGATAATATGTGTAGGCATGCGTGTTACCGAGACATTCCTTAAATTTAACTTACACGAAAGTGGAAACTAATTTTGAACACGCCAATCTCTCAATGTTTTTGAATGTTAGAAGTCAGGAATGTATGTGAATAACCCCTTGGCGATACCAAATTGTCCATATCCGTTTGGCTATACACTAAATAATACAATCCACCTTATGAGAGTAAGTGTAGTCTTCACATATATTTTGTTTCAAATCCACTGCTCTGATGTCGTGAAAGCCTACATTTCGAGAGTAACAAAAAATCAACAGAATATATTATATATTTACTTTCAATTTTCACTTAAAGAAGCTATACACATATAAGTGCTGTGCGTTAGTACTGCCGCCTTTAAGCTAAATGCCGCTATCGAACATCTAACCAATTTCAACATTTTGAGGTTTTTGTAATCAGTTATAATGTTAAGTTAAGTCAATATAAAGTTTCACAATTTGAACGTGCTCTATTAGATCTATTTTTGACATCCCAAACTCTTGCATATGACATCTAATTATTACTAACACATTTTTTTTTTAAAATGCTATCTTTTTTGGCGAAATATTGAAAAGTGGTTTTGATATATAACGACATTTTTTAATTATAGTTTCAGGACAGAGTAGATCTTATATCACCAGCATCATCATCGACCTTAATGTCTCATTGCAAGGCACAGGTCTTCTCTCAGAATGAGAAGGGTTAGGACATAGTCTACCACGCTGGCCAAGTGCGGATTGGTAGACTTCACATTTTCGAGAACTTTACAAAGAACTCTCAGATACGTTTTCCTTCATTGTTAAAGAAAGTGATATTAATTTCTAAGACGCACACAACTGAAAAAATCAAAGGAGCGTGGCAGAATTCGAACTCCGGACATCTAGCGAGAAGGGCCTGAATCTTAACCACTAGGCTGTCGCTATTTTTATCTATTTATTTGTGTACCTTAGTAGTACGAGTACACACATCAATTCGTTAGCGATTTCGCAAGGCCCATCCATCCATTCGTCGGCCAGCGCTGATTGCCTCTTTGTCTTACGTCCGTCCGTTAGCGCACGATCAATTTGTTCTGTCGCTGTATTTATTACTGTTGGTGTTGCGTATGACTTAATGTGCCTTGTATTTGTAACTCGTCGTATATTTTAGAAGAAATATTGCAAATATTTTAAAGAGATGATATTAGCTAAAGAATGTTATATGCTAGACCATGTCTCCGATTTAGGGTGTTCGTACCAAGGCCTCAATGTTAGCGTATTCAAAATTACTAAGGTACATTTTCATGAATTTATTTGAAAACAGAAAGTGTATGTCTCAGAAAAAAAAACTCTGAGATGTGTAGGTTTCTTCACGATGCTTTCCTTCACTGTTAAAACAAGTGATAATTCATTTTATACACACATAACTTCGAAAAAATCAGAGAGAGAGTGATAACCCTTTTTATACCACAGTGGTGGGCACGGATCTCTTCTTACAACCATCCAACTCCGGACCGCGCCGGACATGGCTTAACTTTGTAGCTCGGTTACGATCAACGCAATCCGCGAGGCTGTTCGCACTTCCTTTTTTTTCAGTTTGCTGATCTGTGTGTCGTATCGTGTCGCTCACCTAAGACAATTTCTTAACTTATGGTAAGTCTTGGTCGGGTCGAAAAAAGTAAATTTATTATTTTGTCTATGGTTAATTATTTTCATTTATTGTTACATTCCACTCTGAACAGTACGTTTGTACTTGACGTTACCCAGCTAAACTGTTCAGTTTTGCTTGTTCATTACGATTTGTACATAATGCCCGCCGACACAGAATTTCTCTATGTTAATAGTTACTGACAACTTTTACGTATGAGTGGACTTTCCATTGAGTTAATTTAATTAAACCCGTTTGTGATGAAAATGGGATGTGAAATCTCAGCTCCGTCATTTCTCCTGTCTCTAACGCCTAATACGGGACGGATGAGCGGTAATTATGTAGATGGTTTAGCGTAGTTAATTAGCTAATAAGATATTTCCGTTTTATCCCTTCTGCTTATTTCTAAAATACTTTAACAGGAATGTTACATAAGAATATGTCAGCTATCCAACGTTGATATTGATTGACTCTTAATTTTTTTTTCGACGGCATATGCGACTTAGGTAAAGTGTTATTACAATTTGATTATTTGTTTATATATATTTACATAAATGATATAAACACTTTCTACACTCATAGCCACAGTAGAATACCCAGCGTGATACAAAATACAAAGACAAGTACACAAATACCCAAACATGAATCGAAATTCATTATTTAGTGGTCTGCTTGGCCGGGAATCGAACCCTCTGCGTGTCAGTCCGGTATTGTAATCGCCGCGCTACGTGGGCAGCAGTTATCATTTAATTGTATGTTATTCATTAGGTTTATTTCAGTGATTTCTTGGTAACTTATCTAAAGACATTATTTGGATAAAGACGTTATTGGCCATTCAAATTTTCATTCATCTTTTCCACCGACCTACACTCCGATGTATATATGTGCATATATAATACATACTCTCGTACTAGTATTGTTTATTGTTTTCTTCTTTTCTTATTCTCATTTTAATATATATTTAAATTGTATTACTTGTCACTTCACGTCTTTCTTTCTTTTATTTTACAAACATATTTTTATGACTCTTATTTATGTATTCTTTCTTTCTTCTCTATCTTGCTTGTACCGCTTATTTCATTTTCTACACATCCTCAAGGTTGGCAAAAAATGTTTTTTTAGTATTAACTTTTGTACCACTTGTTATATAGTTTAATAAATAATAAATAAATATATCAGTTGTACAGTCGCTGGGCGGCAGTGACCACGTAGCATCAGGTGGACTGTTTTTTCATTTGTTGCTTCTATTACAATAATAATTATTACAATAAATCACTCAGGATCTCACGTCATTTAAATTGGCGAAAACCTAACAACGCATTTATGCAATCAGTGGTCTTTCTTCGTGTGTATAAACGTATGTGACGTTAATTCTGTCATGTAACTTAATGATATTCATTGAAAATTAGTCGAACAAAGATAATAACTCGTTCACAAAGCAAATATGCAATAAACAATATTGCCGTTGGAAAATGGAAATTGATTTGCTTTCTATAGACTATTTGATAGTTGACACTTTAATGCTTTCGATGATAATGATTTTCACTTGAGCAATTTTATTTGTGTCTACAGAAGTAAATATTTAGCTTGTAATATCCCATTAGCTCTAATAAGTGTTAAACTGTATACAATAGTATGGACATAGGTAGTTTATTTGCCCTTATTTTGGTTTCTTACTCAACCAAATCGCACTGCATACTGTCAATATGAAGGTGACCAAAAATCAACAAAATTTGCTCTCAAAAATGTAAGTGATAATAATTTCTATGATTTATTGTCTAAATTATACTAAATTGTAATATTTAGAGCATTGTATTGTAACCACGTAGCTTAATAAAATGGCAGTAAGAGGTTCATCATTGCCATCTTCAACATCAATCCATTAATGTTCCACTGCAGGGCATGGGTCTCCTCGCAGAATCAGAAGGGTTAGGCCGTACCACGCTGGCCAAGTACAAATTGGTAGACTTCACACATTTGAGAATTTTACAAAGAACTGTCAGATATTTTTATTTCCTCACGATGTTTTCCTTCGCTGCAAGTGATAGTTAAATTCTAATACGCACATAACTTCGAAAAAACAGAAGTCCGTGCGGGTTTCGAACCGCAGACACCCAGCGTGAAAAGCCGGAATCTTAACCCATAAGCTATCACTGCTTATAGTACGACGTTACTCTACGTATATTTATTATAAACTATGTCGGTGTAAGGTTAAATCCACGTTCGTAAACATCTCAAATGCTAATCCCATGTGTCGATAGCTTTCTCCCGGCCCTCTGACACACTGACACCTCGCCCGCCGTGTGCCCATCTCCACACGACTATTTGTAGACAACAGACAGATCGATTTCATATGTGTGTTATACGTGAGCTTACAGAAACTGTCGTGTCAACCTAGTTAAGTGGGCAATATGGGTATTGTTTTTACATTCGATGCAGTTAATTTGTTTGCTTACGCATTAGAATGTAAGATCATATTTTCAATGTAGGCTCGCACGTGTAGACAGTATTCGGAACGACAGGTTAATTTTTTTTTTAATTAACAACAACACATTGTTTAAACCATACCTATCACATTGGGTCAGTCTGGTGGAGTATGGTCTAGGATGCCCGTAGTTGTGGAGAGAGACCGGTGCACAGTAGTGAGACGTAAAAGGGGATGTGGCCACATACATCCGTCCATGGACATATGTAATCAATACCAAATAGGATTAAAGTCCTACATAAGGGCGGCCTCAAACATGTTATCGGAGGACTGAGTTGGAATGCGTCGTGTTTGTATCTTTCTCTTACTGCACTCTTAACACCGATCAGATTACAGCAGCGTTTAATACATTGACTGCAGCAAACACACTTGTCGTGTTTTACTGTCCGCGCCACCCGTGCGGCTCGCACGCACATGGTGTGTGCCGCCATACTGGAACACGCCTGTTGTATTACGCGCCGCACGGGTGGATCGTTTCAAATATTAGCGCCGCAGTCAATGTATTAAAAAAGTTATAAGATAGGAAATGGGCCACCTTTGAACGAACGACAAAGCCAAAACGAAAAGAAACAATCCAATATATTTAAACTTGAACCTTTTCATAATGTACACATGTTCCGATATCAATGTATTTTTATGCGAGAAGAATAGCAAACGAGCGTGAAGGCCACCTGATGTTAATCTACATCTAACCTCAAACAGGGCTGAAGTTCTATCTAAGGTTGTACGCGGATGCGCTATCACTCGTACCCGATAACCACATTTCTCCAACCGAAATAAAAATTGCTTCACAGCAGATTATGAGGGCGGCGGTGATACTTTCCTGGGTGGAATATAGTTCTACCACCTAAAATTACAATGGCCAACTGTTCATAATCTTTTTTGTTTTTGTTTGTAAAGTAGCAAACGAGCATGCAGGCCACCTGATGTTAGGTCACCACAGCCCATGGACACCCACATCCAACCTCTAACAAACCGAAGTTCCGTTTGAGTTGTACATGGATGCGTCACTACACCTGAGAACTGTGATGGTCGCCTCGCTATATGTCTGCCTGGCAACCGCACCTCCCCAACCGAAATACATCAACTGCTTTACGGCGGATTATGGGGCGGCGGTGGTACTTCTCCAGAGGAACGATTGTTCTACCACTTATTGAATCAATATACCTGTTTTTATAGTAACATAACTTATTTCTACTAACTCTTACCTACACTAAAGAAGCGGATAAACAAATTGAAACGTCGGTAAATAATTTGGAAAACGAACCGGTCCTATTAGCACGGCCATGGCATGGCCCTGTGACATACAAACTGACCAGTCGGCTTGTTATTAGTTAATGTCGACCCTTCGACGCTAAGTGGCAAACATGAAGATCTATAAAGATAACGAGTGCCTAATGTTGTGTGCGAAAAGGGAACGTAGATATATTTTGTTGCTGCAATGCTTTTTATGTACCACTGCTGGGCACAGGGTTTTCTCTACAAGTTTATGAGGCCTGGAGTAGTCTATGCTGCACTGATAGGGATTGATGATATATTCCTTGGTCATTGTCAACCCATTAATGTCCCACTTCTAGGCACGGGTTTACTCCCAGAATGAGATCGGTCAGGCGATAGTCCACCACATTACCCGAAGTGGGTAGACATCACACACTTTTGAGAACTTGACAGAAAATTTCAGTTTTCTTCTCGATTATTTCCTTCACCCTTAAAGCGATAATTTAGTTTTAATTCGCATATCCTTTTCGAAAAAATCAAAGATGCATGCAGGTTTCGAAGAGATCCCTTCGAGAGATCGGAATCTTATCACCAGGCTGTCACTACTTACTTATATTTAAATGCTGAGCCGTTAGAGGTGGTTTTTCAATTTTTCAAATATGTTTCACATCAACAAGTCAACAAGCCAATTTTGTTTTTTTTATACTTACGTCATTGTTCTTTTAGATGACCGATATGTTTGTGTTGTAATTTTTTGTAAGTAGAACTATAGTTTGTCCTGAGAGGTACCATCGCCACCCTCACGGAAGAAGCTATTCATGTGTATGGGTTAGAGAGATGTGGTTATTGAGCACACTTATAAGTGAGGCGACCATCTTAGTTCTCAGGAGTAGCATCTACGTACGACTTTACATAAGATTTCAGCCCTGTTAAAGGATAGACGCGGATGTCAATGAGCCGGAGTGACCACTTAACACCTTATGACCTGCACGCTCGTTTGCTATTCCTCGAACATAAAAAGAAAAAAAGTATTTTTATTTATATTACATATTAATGTCTATAAGTCTCTGTGTCTATGTCTGTAAATTAAATATTGTACTACAACTCGTCACTTCTTGTAAACTGCATCAATTATCTGGGTAAAAGTATTACTAAAAGAGCACGCACCTGTGTCCCCTTTTCGCACCCCAGGCCTTGCGGCTTAAGATAGGTCGCCTCTGATTTAAGTGAAATTGCTAACGCCTTAAAGTCAAAACGTTTACCAAATCGGTGTGAATTCATTATTTGCTCTTTAAACGCTATTTGTCGATGCTTGTACAAACCGATCCAAGGCAAACTTATGTTTGCTCACATCTCGCACGGTTGTGCGAGATTTCACAGCTATCGATGTTCTTGTGGTCAGACCTTGAACATCTTCAGATGATCTCGGTGTTATCCGAACGGTTCCCAGTAATCCTTACTGCTCCGTCTGAAAATGCTCAAAGCAAACACAGATCAAAGAGGAATATGTAGGTAAATATCTTGACGACTGGGGTCACGAGGTAAAATCAAGCGGACATGTAAATTAAGACTAAGTTTTTTCTGTTCTGTCTTCGTGTGTGTTGAGGGTCGGTATATTTGTGTATTCATCATCCTAGAAGCGACTTTTGAGAGTAGAGAAATGAAGAATTTAAGTTTTCCTGTTCTGTCTATATGCGTGTTCAGGGTCTGAATATTTGTGTACTCGCGACCTACGAAAGTAGAGAGCGTGATTTATTTAATATATCCAAACTTATGCCGAGATAGAAATTCAAAACAGTAAGCGCTAATACTTAATAAATATATATACTTGATTGCCGCTCGTGCGTCAGGAATTTTGACAGGAATGTCAAATTGTTCCATACATATAAATAACAATGTAAGTATTCGTTGGTAAATAATCTTTGAAAGTTTGTAAGACTATGTGCGTGGTTTTATGTACCTGTTTTTTTATGTGAATGAATCTAATTGAGTCACATCAACGTGAGGCCGCGTTTAGCTGGTTATTTACAAAGATAGGATGTCGATGTTAACTGCAACAGCTGTCGTATCTCTATCATTAATAACTGCAATATTGTTTTTCTTTTGTGTAATGTAAACGGCAAACCAGCATGCATAGCGTCGTCTAAATGCATCATTAAGATGTTCACCTGACCCGGAATCTGAAACCTTCTGCGTGTCCGACCGCTATTAGATTACCGCTGCGACATTCGAGTCGTCAAAATAACATCACACACCACTAGGATCTTTTTATGTTAACAGGTGGTAGAACTGTAGTTCGTCCGGGAAAGTACCACCGCCGCCCTCATAATCCGCCGTGAAGTTTTTATGTTTCGGTTGCCAGACACACTAACGGCGAGGCGAGCGTCATAGTCCTCAGGAGTAGTGACGCATCTACATACGACTTTAAAAAGAACTTCAGTTTTGTTTGAGTTATATGTAGATGTTCATGGGCTTCAGTGACTACTTAACATCCGGTGGCATGCGCGCTCGTTTGCTACTTTTCAAATATAAAAAAAATGTTAAAAAGTAGAAGCCTGCAGGTCACCTGAACCACGTCTAACTTCAAACAGGACGGCCTAACGT
>DWKL01001011.1:0-15885 GCA_018249415.1 Phareas burnsi | reverse complement strand
GAAACAATTAATTCGAAACCATTATAGGGACCTGGACAGGAAGTATAAAAATATGAATACAAATCGTGAAAGCTTAAGACAATTTAAAGAATTTACAGTTTTATTTTTCGTGTTAGAAGAGTAGCAAACGAGCGTGCAGGTTACCTGATGTTAAGTGGTCTGCAGTCTATTGACATTGACATCTGACTGGAATTTTGTGTTCATAGGTTCATAGAACACAAACCGCGGAAACTGGCCATTACAGGCGGACAGAGAAACGAGCGAGAGTAGTGAACGAGCGTGGAGGCTGCCTAATGCAGCCTATGGATACCTGAGTCTAATCTCAAGCAGTATATGAGGTCGTACGTAGACGCGTTACTATTCCTAGGACTAAGATGGTCGCCACGCATACACGCGAAACACGAGAATTGCTCTACGGCGGATTATGAGGGCGGCGGTGGTCCCTCCCCATGCGAACTGTAGTTACTTACCATGTAACAAAACGTATATTATGTATGCTTCGTATGTATATTCGTTATGTATGTGATAAAGTCCGTATATATTTATTTTTCCTTTTAATATTTGAGTATTACATTATAATCTATTTTTTATTGTTATATCAGTATTATTACGCCGCCCGCCGTTGACTGATAAAAAAAGCCTTAAGACATCAAGTCTACCCGTTGCAGACCAGTTTTTTACTATGAAATGTATAAAAATGAAAAACAATTGATGAAATTTACTACAGAAAAACTAATAAACTTACGCCAGATTATTCAACATTTAAGAAAATTTAAGTAATCAGAGTTTACATTCGTCTGTTACTGACTGTTATATTTTAAGCACATTAAATTATTGTTTGACTGTCTTTAACCAAATGGACCAGAAATTTAATTTACACACTTGACATCAGACACCATCGACCTCTACCCACATCTCCCTTATCCGCTAACTTGATAAGGGCCTCTTATAATTCCTGTCATACCTCCTGCATACCCTGATAAACGCCGAGAGGATTAACTTAAGGACTACATCTGAGCTCCGCTTAGTTACCGGCTTCACAACAGTGTGCAAGCGACAAGCGATCATGACGAAAACTTTGTACCCCATTTTAACCATATTGCCGCACGGAGGATTATGAGATTTAGCATAGTGAAAATGTACATGAAGAAGGAATGCAGAAAACTATAATTTATTCATTAATTTATAATCAATAAAAGAAATATTATTTACTAAGCAAGAAACCGGCTGACCTGATCCTTGATGGTAATCACCGTGACTGGTGAAAATGATTATCAAAATGAGACTCGTTGATACTTATTTCTTTTTTATATGTATTGCCTATACGATTTGAAACATTGGGAAAAATTAAAGTGAAAGAAAGAAACTTTTAAAATACAGAAGCAAAGAAAAATAATTTTAAAAGTGACAGAGCTTTTTGAGGTTCGTCGGCCGCGGCACCATTGTCACATTTATTTCGGCCTCATAGCAGCAGTATAACGATGCTGTGTTCTGGTCTATGGGGTGTGGTAGGACTGTGTCATATTTTGAAGTGTCCCACAGTAATCCTGAAAAATAACAATGCTTGAATAAATTTCAGATAACTCATGTTCTATACGGTATCTATAGTCATTTACGCATGTCCATGGGAAGCAGCGACCACATAACAGTAGGTGAAGTGTAGACTCATTGCTTACGTCCGTTGTAAAAAAAACAAGAAAAGAACAAGACTTCGATAAACCAAGAAACTAACTGGTCGCTCGTCGTTAGCTATACGACAGATACCTAATTAGGTTACATGCAAGACCCGCTTAAGATAATGATGTTTAAACGTTTAAGTAAAACTCGCCCGCCGTGAGAGTTAACACATTCTTTCGGATTTAGAACAAATGCACGACTTTGTAATACCCGTTCGGTAGAATAGAGTGCACCAAATTACGCTTTTATTGTTTATGTAATAGACGCAACAAATGATGATGCAACCTACATAACATTAGTACATGAATATCTGTTTTCGGACGAAAAAAGTTATAAATAGAATCGCAAATTTGAAGTACAGAGTATTATTATTATTTATATGCGATTATTATATTCGTCATCATTATTAACTTAATACTTCTAACTGCTAAGTATTGGAAAGCTTTTGGGTCAAACTTAACCATGGTGACCAAGCCCTATTTGAAGTCGTACGTAGATGCGTCACTACGACCTTAGACCGTCGCCTCGCTGTAAATGTACCCGTCAACCACAACTGTTCAATCGAAACACAAAAAAAATCTTTCAATTCTTTCTTTACAATTATTTTAAAAACACAGCCTCCGTAAATTGTCACTTGCATTTCGTCAACGTGTATTCGATTCGATATAAGCAAGCCGCTTAATTGTCAAGCTGTTTGCTCACTTCTTTAACAGTAACTTTTGAGTGGAATCTTTCGTTTTACACGAAACCATAATACTTAACACATATTTTCGTCTAATCAGACACTGAGACAAACATAAATATTTGTAGCATGTGTAAATCATCAATAGTAACTTTAAATGTTTTAGTTCTAACCAGATGCTTTTTATATTAATTTTTGGGAGAGTTCACAATTCACAATCCGTAATTTACGCTTTCTAGATTCAAAGAATAATATATATTAAGAAGTGTGTCATGGATAAATAATCGGACATGTAATAGATTATTGATAGAAATAATAATTTACTCGTACCATAATAATCCACCCTCTTGTTAATAATTCGATATTTACATTGTAAAACATTCGAAATTCGTTCGATATTTGTTCGACAATCATTCGACATTCGTTCGATATTCGTTCGACATTCCTTCAACATTCCTTCGACATTTGTTCAACATTTGTTTGGCATTCGTTCCATTTTTGTTTCGACTACCGCGGCACCACCGCCACACCACAAGGTAGAAAGGGCTACCCTATAGCAGCAATGTTACTGCTATTCTGGTTCAAAGGACGGAAAAATGTTATTATAAATAGTAATCTACCATTTGATGTCCATATGTGTGTCGGTCCCGAATAGCCTTACTCCCTCTTTTCCTGTGGATGTCGTAGGAGGCGACTAAGGATTATCCAGGAGACGAGCATCGTCTCCTGTAAAATTATAACATCCACTGCGGTCGCCAACACGCCAAGCGTAGTGACTTTGACATGAACCCCATATGGCTAGCATAGTAAAATCTCGGTCCAGCCCTCGTCAGTCCCGCTATTACTAGTTTGACTTGAAGAAGAAGGCATGCACAGGGCACAAGATCGATCAGAATGTCGCCAACTAGAGCAGGCTTACGTCTTGCGGTGATGATGATGATATTGAAATAAATAATACTTTCTACATTGATAGTCCCCCTCAGTTTTTCAGTGTCAAGGGTACCATGGACACACATAACAATGAGTACACAAACACCTAAACATAGAACAGAAATCTAAATTCGTTTTTAAAAGATTTGACTGGCTGGGGATCGAATTCGGAACTCTCTGCCTATCAGGCCAGTATGGTGACCATTACGCTACGCAGGTTGACGGTTAATGGTGTTAATAAAGCATTTTATTTGCAACGCTCAAGTCGGTATACGTTGGAGTTTGCAGTTTTGAAAAGCCCTTTTCATAGGGCTCCAAGAATGCCTTAGGGGGAAGTTCATTTCACATCTTTTCATGTTTAATTATAACCATCAATGTCAACTTATTATCGCCCCATTTCTGGATAGAGTTGAGATTCTGAATAAGAAGGTTTACATTATTGCATTGAGTTTAGGGTTGGTAGACTTCACAAGTATTCGAGAATATGATGAAAAAATCTTAGGTTAGCAAATGATAATTAATATGCAATATGCATTATCAGCATCATCATCATCATCATCAACATCATCACACTAGCCTTTCTCATTCCACTACTGGATATAGGCCTCTCCCAAAGTGTGACACAATATCCGGTTTTCTGATCTCATCCAGTCACTACCTCCTGCATTCTTAACGTAGAGGGCCAAATGAGCCAGAAAGCGCCCTATATTATGTCTGCAGATTCGTCGTGTCTATTCGAGAACTCAGTTGCCCCCTTTGCAGCCGATTCTGCAACATATATCTGATAAGCTCACTGCCACTTCAGCTTGCTAATTTGTGAACTAAAACTTGAACTTCAACTATGACGGTTACCTTAATTCTTTATCATATTTTTTTCTTACTTCAGAATTTATCCTGTAAAGAAACTCCGACCCTAACTCGTTCCACAGATCCCCGAGCTTCGGCTTGTTGACCATGTCGGAGACCACGTAACCGCAGCGTACGTCCACGAACTGGAATTGTACTGTAGGGCATCACCACCATTATATATTAATGTACGTATTATACGATAAGACCTACATTTTCTAAATGAGACTTAAACTCTACATCCGAGCTCTATTCACGCGAGAACGGCCGTATATATTTCTATTGCGGCAAAAACACACGATTTGTCTGAATCGTCGACAATTTTTTATCTTTTTTATATCCGCGCTATACTTCATCCCTCCCTATTTACCCAGCGGCCCCTTGTTATTGGACAAAAGCGATTTGTATGAAAAATCCTATTGTGTTCGAACAATATGTCAAAATATTAGCGGCTTTTAAGTAAATCACTTTCAAAGTTGGACGGAGTTGTTTTTCAAAGCAATTGTTTTGGGACGAGGATTAATGTCGAGAACGGGAAAGTTACTGTAATATTTTTCAAAGGGAAATTTACTTTTGGACATATTTAATAACTGCCATTTTTGAGGATGTGTCACTGGTAGAGGAATACCAAGACTGGTTCATAGAAGATGTAAAAGGCGTAAAGCGAATACCCCAGTATCGGAAGCTAGGAAGTTATTACAGATTAAAAAGTATTGTAATAGGCAAGGTTAAGACCCGAGAGTCCGAGATTTAAAATCGACATGTACCTCCGATTTTTTCTAATTCCGCTTCTATTAAATGTTAATAATTATTCATTTTATCGGTAGAGCAATATATTGGAAAAAAATCTTGGGCTCTACATAAAGTTCTCAGAGGTGTGTTATGTCTACCAATTAGCAATAGACCCGCGTAATGGACTACACAGCGTGGGACTCATTTGGCATAGGTACCTAACAGATGTAATATTTGATGCTTTATATTAGTTTACTTCCATTGCACATAAAAAGTAAAGTCTTTAAACACTTTATCGTCGACTAAAATAATAATAATAGTAAAAGTAAAAAAAGGAAGACTATGTCACCCGGACCTTCACAACGAATCAATTAACACCTCATTCATGAAAATAAAAAGAGTAGTTTTGACGATACAACATACGTACATACAAAAAGAATAGTTTCTAGGCTACAACATACGTACATACAAACATACATAAGATAGGTGGTAGAACTATACTTCGACCGGGGAGGTTCCACTGCCGCCCTCACAATTCGCCGTGAAGCATGTCTTGTTTCGGTGCGATTGCCGGGTACACTTACAGAATAGCGACCATCTTCCCTCTCCTCACCAGTCCTCAGGAATAGCAACGCATATATATATGACCTCATGTCTATCCATGGGATGCAGTGACCATTTAACATTAGATGGCCTGCACGCTTGTATGCCACTCTACAAACATAAAAAACAGACAGCTAAAACATAACCCTTTTGCCTTCGCCATAGTCGGGTAAAAAATTCAAAGTTTTTGCGCAATGGTTATTGTGCCACATACCGGTATCTGAGTTCAATTCCCAGATGAAAATCTAAATCATTATGACCAACTTGTCGTCCACAACTGGGAATCCTAGTGTGAGACTGAGTAGAAAGCGCTTTTTCAAAGACATGATCCCAACATGAATATATCTCGACCTATTTCACCTTAAAGTGACTCCATTAGCCTTTACTTTTCAAAATGGCGGCTTCAACTAGATCCACTGTTCTTCGAGCCACTTAAATATGAACAGGGACAAATATTTATCTGTATGTAAATATTTTCCCGGACAAATATCTCGGGATTAAACTTGTTCCCTCGGGCTCGTAAAATTTAACAAACAAGATGATATGAGGATTGAATACTCATATACTAGAAGATATATTTTTTTAGTAGAAGTGTTTTTTTTTATATATTCTACAGAAAAAAAAGATATTGATGCCTATGAAAGTAATATTTTTTTCTTTACAATGTTACATCAATATAATAATTAAATTTTAACATGACGGCACTTTATTAATTCGTTCATATACTATAATGTCAATTTTTTCATGTGTATTATTTTATTTACCAATATCACTCAATAAATATTGATTTTATATTAAATATTATATTTTCTCAGATTCTTAAGATTTCCTTGTAAGGATCCTTGATTCTTCTACAATTTAGATGAGATTTTGGATTGGATTTGGTTTGCCTTTTTTTTACAAATATCAGGTTATCAAATGCGTATCTGACTCTACACAGCGAGTGGTTCCGTAGTCTAGATTGAACGTCTAGATTTAACGGTTAAAATTTAAAGTTAATAATAATTATATAGAACAAAATATTTACATTTTCTTGTAAAGTTAGTCGAGTAGCAAACAAGCGTGCAAGCCACATAATGTTAAATGGTCACTGCCGCCCATGCACACCCACATCTAATCTCAATCACGACTGATATCCTATCTTTTCTTTTGATTATTCTTTCTTTATGTGATAAGAGTAGTAAACGAGCATGTAAGCTATCTAACGTTAAATGGTCATTGAAACCCAATGACTCCCCCACATCTGCCTAAAACAGGACTTATATCATATCTGAGAACGTACGCAGATGCGTCACTACTCCTGAGGTCTAAGATGATCGCGTCGCTGTAAGCGAGCCCGACAGGCGCACCTCTCCAACCGAAACACAAAAACTGCTTCATGGCGAATTATGAGGGCGGGGATGGGATTTCCGGACGAACTATAGTTCTACCACCTATCCTCATACGGGTTGAGTTAGGTTAGAATACAAATCATTCGTCACCATGAACAAAACATCATCATCAACCTATTATGTCCCACTACTGGGCAAAAGTCTCCTCGCAGAATGTGAAGGGTTAAGACATAGTCCACCACGCTGGCCAAATGCGGATTGGCAGACTTCACACACCTTCGAGAACTTTACTGAGAAATCTCAGATGTGTAGATTCCCTAACGATGTTTTCCTTCACCGTTAAAGCAAGTGATAATTAATTTCTTATACGCACATAACTTTGAAAAATTAGAAGTGCGTGCGGGATTCGAACCCTGGACTCTCGATGTGAGAGGCGGAATCTTAACCACTAGGCTATCACTGCTTTTTACAAAACAAATCATAAATCGGTAAAAATCAATCAACTATGTTTCCATAAAAACAACTCCACTGATGTGATAAACATGAGTGGAATATATTTTCTTGTTAACACGGATGTCATACGCGAGTAATTAATGTTGAAATTATGTAAATGGGACTTAAAAAACCCATTAGTCAAACTCATTAGTCTACAGAAGCCTAATGATGTGACTAGCATAAACTAACAAACGCAAATACATGACTGTATGAGATATGCCTGGTGGCTAAAAGATTAAAAAGTAATGATAAAATTCTGCTTTTAAAGCTGGTGGTCCGGGGTTCGAATCCCAGTTGAGCGCAGTTGACACAGCAGGATTAAGGTAGATATAGATTTTTATATCATAAAAGTAACAAACGAGCTTGGTGCCTTTTTTAATGTGAGGATAGTAGTAAATAAGCGGGTAGGCCAGATGTTATGTGATCACTGCAGCCCATGGACACCCACATCTAACCTCAAATAGAACTGAAATCCTCTCCGAGTTCGGTAGTAGTTAGTCTGTAGATGTATTACTACTCCTGAAGCCTAAGCTGGTCGCCTCGTTAAAGTGTACTCGACAACCACACCTCTCCAGTCGAAACATAATATTGCTTATGTGGATTGCGGATTGTGGGGACGGCGGTGGTACCTTCCCAGACGATTCTTTTTTATGCTCTTGATTCTCAATGTTATTTACTACTACGTACAATATATAATATAGTCCGCATCGACTCCGTGTGCTTCACATTGAGGGCGTCTGAATGTTCCGCTGTGCAGCGATTTGATACCGCACAGACGGAACATCAGGCCCCGGGTATATGTCAGAATATCAAAAATGTCTCCTATATGTCGACACATAACTGGCTTGTAAGACCAATCGTGTTTCATAAAGGAAAAAAAGTAAAAATTTGATGTTCCCATTACTGTAAGCATGCATGGTGGTAAGCATTGCAGCTCCTAGATATCCAAAATCAGTTTCAAATAGGACTGAAGTCCTGCCTGAGGTCGGGCACAGATGCGAGATTACCTCCGAACATAAATTATAAACATTCTAAATATTTTGGTAGAAACATAGTTCAAAACCCTTATTTGACGTGAAGTTCTTGTGTTTCGGTTGGATAAGTGGTTGTCGGGTACACATATAAGCGAGGCGACCGTCTTATTCTTCAGGAGTAGTGACGTATGTACGTACAACCTCAGATTGGTGTTCAGTCTTGTTTGAAGTTACATGTGGATTTCCATGGGCTGCAGTACATTCAACATCAGGTAACCTGCATACACGTTTGCTAATTTCAAATATAAAAATTGTATCGCTCAAGGTCGCCGATAGCAGGATGCAAGGTGTACTTGCACCTTCCTGTAAGGGAAAGAAAATACAAAGATTTTTTTTTATTACGTTCCTATTTGAATAAAAACTTAAAGCGTCTACATTGCTGTCCAAATTTGTTTATCACCTTGTCGATAAATTTGGTATTCTCCTCTACTCTTTTCCTGTGAACATTGAGAATGCACACGCCGCCGTCTCGCGTAGCTAAAATCTATATATTTATTTCTTAGTTTTACTCTTTATTATGTGTGTAGATGCAGAAACACCTTCCTGAGAGTAATTCTAAGTGTTGCGCCCATGTCTCTTTGCTACAGTCATCAAATCAGAACACAGCAATGTTTAATATTGTTATAAAACAAAAGGCAAGTAGTTGAGCATCCGAAGACAAGCCGCGAAGGGTTCTATCACCCTTGGATTTACACTCCTTTCCCACTCAAGAATGTCTTCAATTATTCTCTTTACGCGATCCAAGGTTTACTTTCACTCTTCCTTGTTTCCGCTTTGATAAATTAGCTTTGATGCCGCATGCCCTGGGGCGAAAGCAAGATTCCGCTATGTCGCCTCACAATTTCTTCAACTTAAGCGCTAATAGACGGTTTTGACGACTCGCGTGGCGCAGGTCACCATACCAGTCTAATATGCAGATGTTTCCGGGTTCTAAATGACGAATGTAGCTGTTCTAAATCTGCGTATTTAAAATTAAAAAGAAAGTAAAAAATATTTATTTAGAACAGATTATATATATATATATATATATATGGCAATTACAAGTTAGCCTTGTTTTACACCAATATTTATGTAAGCATTGTCTGCCGAGCTAGATAACCACGTGTTACGGCAAATGACGCCCACCCGATATATTTTATTTAATAAATATAATAGTAATTAAAGAATTCTTATCAATGCTTTAAGCTACATAGAAAAGTAGCTCAAGTTACTCAAAGGCTGTTTACGCTGGCCAATTGATAGAGTTCACATGCCTTTGAGAACTATGTGGAGAACTTTTTATTTTATGTACGAAGAACAAACGAGGAAGAGACCACCTGATGTTAAGTGGTAAGTAAGACCCAGACCCTCACATCCACTTATTCATAAAAAGGTCTAAACTGCACAAATCCATCAGAGTACTTAGTCTATGTAGCTTAAAACATCGATAGAAATTATTTATTAACTAATATATTTATTAAATAAAATATTAGAGGTGGCCGTCACATTGGGGATGGGCGTAATTGACATTCAACGTAAACCGGGCAGTGTAAACTGTCGTAATCACTTAACATCAGTCGGTCTGCAAGTTCGCTAATCTTCTCACATAAACAAATAACATATCTTTAAAATACAAAAAAGAAACAAAGTGAAGTATGTACAATAAATGTTATCGTCTTGGTTTCAAATATGAGCAAAAAAAAATCTATTCCCTCAAAAATACATTCAATAAACAAACACTTCACAAATACAAATTGCAAATACAATTTTGCAGTAAGAGAGAAGATAACACTCGGCTGTTGTAGAGCGCAGTTGGCATAACAGAGGATTCTGACAGATAAGGGATTTGCCCAAACCTATGACTGATGTCTCTTGTTTGAGCAGTGTGGTGCAAAACGCGAGAACACAGAGATTTTAAATTTTTAAATTAAATTTTGTATTGTTAACTTCAAACGGAAGTAGATAAAACCTCAAACAATACTATAAGAAGACTGTGTCGAATGGCCACCGACCACTCCTTTTATACTAATAAAGTGATTGTCGTCACAATATCAAATGCGGGTACATTTATAACTATTCGGAACCACCGGCATATTTGTTAAGATACCCTCCTAGTGCTTAATATCTTAATATCAAGTGACAGCCAATAATACACGTTGCTAACGGTATTAAATTAATAGCATAAAATACTTAATTGATATTAAGATCACTTAATATTGATTGATAATGCATAAACGGTAATTTGCAGGGTAAGAAGTACTCTACAATTAATAATTTTACAGGCACTCATTATTTTTGGGTAGCCTAGAAAATGTCATCATCATATCATCATCAACTCATTAATGCCTTACTGCTGAGCACGAGTCTCTTCCCAGAATGAAAAGGGCCTGGCCATAGTCCACCATGTTGGCCAAGTGCGGATTAATAGACTTAACGCACCTTTAAGAACGTTAGAGAGAACTCTAAGGTATGCAGATTTTCTCACGACGTTTACCTTGACCGTTAAAGCAAGTGGTAATTAATTTCTAATACGCACATAACTTTGAAAAATCAGAAGTGTGTACGGGATTCGAAACCCGAACCCCCAGTGTGGCCGGAATCTTAACTACTAAGCTGTCACTGTTTTAAAAATGCTAATCATTTTGAAATTACGAACAGACACTACATTTTCTCCACACAGACACGTCTACCTATTTTAAACGCTATCGCTCGTAACTTGTAACATTTATAAAATAAATCGCAAGAGAGCGCCGTACGAAATGAACATGATGCCGTATAAAATGGAAAGTAATTCTACCCGCAAGATTCCCTTTTTATTACTGATGTCAATAACATTGAAGATCTCATAGTTAGAACTAGTTCATTCGGTACCAGCCGGTCCCTAAAATCTGCCGAAGCAATTTTTGTGTTTCGGTTAGAGAGGTATGGTTTTAGGGTATCCCTACAGCTAGACGATCGTCTTAGGTTTCAGGAGTAGTACATACTACGTACAACCTAAGATAGGGCTTCAGTTCTGTTTGATTTCCGATGTCGTTCTCCATGAGCTTTAGTGTCCACTTAGGAGGCATGAACGTTTATCTTTTCACATAAAATAACTGTATACAGAAAATTACATTCAAATACATAACTATAATACTATATATATAACTATAATAGTAAATACTACACTACTATATAAACTATATAACCACCATTCCTACTCATACTGACAGTGTATTACTAAGATTTATTTGGTCCTAACAGGTAACGGCGTCTGTAAGACCTTCCGCGGTGAAGTCTCCTATACCGTTTTGATTGTTCAAAAGCATCTATGTATAAAAATTTAACAAGCATCTATAAAAATTTAACATCATAATTGTATGACTCACGTGCCCATTTTTAGAAAAGGTTTTTTATATTACAATATTAAAACTTATTTCAATTTTAAACGCTAGCGCTCTTAACTTGTCTTACGGTTGCGTTGAAAACTTGTAGGAAGGAATTCAGCCAAAACTGTCTTGCACATGCGAGATGAAAATGACGCGACGTTAGCCGTAACACAAACTGCGATACCCACTTTAACCGTAGTTTTGATCGTTGGATAAAGTGACAAATTTAAAACTCGTTCGAGCAACTCGAATTGCCAAACATTTAGCTTACATTCCAATTTGGTTCTTGTTGATATTGATGGCAACTTCTGTTAAAAGTAATCTTCATCATTATCGTCAATCAATTTTTAACAATCTGCTGGGGGTATGCTTTTGGATGAAAAGAGTTAGATCATAGTACGTTGTTTAAATGTGGATTGGTAAACTCCACACGCGTTCAAAAACTTTAAAGAAAACCCTGAGGCCTATCGCGATATTTATTTCTAATAAGCACATAACTTAAAAAATCAGTGGATCAACCGAAATTTTAACGTCGGATTCTCAGCATAATAGGCCTGAACTTTACCACTATCTGCGCTTAAGTTACTTACCACTAAAATTCTCTTACATTGCGTATGCAAAGCCAAAAGCAAATCATAGTACTTCGTATTATTTTCATCACATTTTGTCGATTTTAATGCGAATTGACACGTACAGATTGTAGTTACATTTATGTATTTTGAAAAAACGCTATCTCTTATCACTTTTACGCTTATAGTTAGAATGCTCAGGAGGAAACATTTCAGAAATTGCCTTGTGCGTGCAGGACGAAAATGACACCGTATCATGTCGCCCTTAGTTTTGTAAAGGTTTTTGACAATATATCAATTCCTGGACGAATATTTTGCTTACAGTTCGGCAATGAACTAGTTAAGCTACCAAAGATAAATTCCGTCAATCTTTCAACTTTCTGCTATCTAAACACGACCTATTATAATCATCAATCCAGTTTTATCCCATTGATATAAACAGATCTTCCCTCAGGGAGAAGGGTTTTGATTATAATCCCTTACACTATCTTCATTTACCTTTGAAAATGTTATACAGAACTCTGAAGCATATTACAAAATCTTAAGATGTTAATCTTTACTAAAGGAACAACTACGTAATTATTTCAAAAATGTAGGTAGTTACAGAAACATAGAATCCTTGGATCCACTACCTCTTCACCTCGAAATTCATACAGCTATTGTATTCTATACATTCATACTTGTACTTCACATCGGGCTGTCACTTCTCAAAGAAAGAAAGACAGAATTTATTTTATATATTGCTGTATTCTTATAAAACCAAGGGAAGAATAAGAAAACTGAGACTTATATCAAATGAAATAAACTACAAAAATAGAAATAAAAAAACCTTAAGTCAAAAACTAGTTAAATGCTTATTTAATCTGTGCTATAGCGTTGTTATGAAAAGGCTTCAGTAATGTAGATTTGAGAATCTCGACCCTGATTTCCATTTCAACCATATTAAAACCATCGATCATATTAATCAACCTATTAATGTACGGCTGCAGGACACAGGTCTCCTCTCAAAATGAGAAAGGTTGATCCAGGGTTAGGATTGGTAGACTTCACACACCTTCGAGAACTTTACCAAGAACTATCAGATTTGTAGGTTTTCTCACTGTGCTCTCCTGCACCGTTAAAGTAAGTGATAATTAATTTACAATACGCACATATCTTCGAAAAATGAAAAAGCGCGTGCGAGATTTGAATTGTGAGAGGCCAGAAATTTAACCACTAGGTTTTCACTACATATTAAATGCTGTGTACGATTGATATTAAACACTATCACTCTTCACTTGTACCACGTATAGTCCGAAAGCTCAGGAGAGAGCTCGTCTGAAATTGCCTTGCGCGTGCGAGATGAAAATGACGCCATATTACGTCGGCCTTAACGCGAACTGTGATGCCCACTTTTTGCTTACACGCAAATGTTCGTTTTGAGGGCTTTTGATGTTTCAGATTAGATTGGATTGGACTTTATCTTGTATTTGGGCGGGTTTTTATCGTGTGTTCTTTGCAGGCATTTAATACAGTCAAATATGAATGTTTAGCTTACGTCTGCAATTTTAAAATAGATTTGATAAGATATAACATTTATTCAGTAACGTTTTAAGTTTAAATAAGCAGTGATAGCTTAGTGGTTAAGCCTCTCACGCTAAGTGTCCAGTAATAGAACCCGCACACGCCTCTGATTTTCCGAAGTTATGAGCGTATTAGAAATTAATTATCAGTTGCTTTAACGGTGAAGGAAAACTTACACATTCAAGAGTTCTTTGTAAAGTTCTCGAAGGCCAGCGTGGTAGACTATGGCCTAACCCTTCTCATTCTGAGAAGAGAACCGTACCCTACAGTAGGACAATGAGTTGTTGATGACAAATATCCATTGGCGGCAGTGGCCATTTACCACCAGGCGAACTGCTCGTTTGCTATTTATATGCTATACAAATACTGTCGTACTTTATAAATACTACGATTCTATACTGCGTACGTGGGGATTTCTTATCCTTGCGTAACCTCATACTTTACGACACTACACACCACGAGAGGAGGGAGAAGGGTGGGGGCAATCGGGTCTCGAAGAATCCCTCTTTGTCCAGGCTTGTTCTCTAATAGATGAATACCTGCCGGGGATTGTTAATAATTACACATAATACAACCCATGAGACCGGTCACTATACCGGTCTGACACGCAAAGGGTTCCGGGGTTCGATTTCCAGCATAGCTGATATCGAAATAATGAATTTAGATTACTGTTCTGAGTCTGGGTGTTTGTGTCCCACTGCTGAGCAGGGGTCTCCTCTCAGAATGAAAAGGGTTAAACCATAGTCAACCACACTGGCCAAGTGCGGATTGGTAAACTTCTCAAAAAACTCGAAGATGTGTAGGTTTCACGATGTTTTCCTTCACCCTTAAAGCGAGTGATAGTTAATTTGTAATACGGTAATAACTTAACATAACTTCGAAAAATCAGAGGTGCGTGCGGGATTCGAATCCCGGACACTGAGCGTGAGAGGTCGGAATCTTAACCACTAGATTACCACAGGTTACTATTATGCATATACACTGCATATAGACTATATACACTTCTAAATATTATAATACGACATGAAAATATAGGCAATAGGGGTGGGGGGACAATGGGGCATACCCACTGTTTGGTGAATGACTAACCATACTATACTGTATGTAATGTATACATGTGTTAGTACCAGTATCCTCTAAAGGATGTAGGGGTGCTTTGAACATGCAATATATGTGAAGGACGTCTGAGTGGGTGCAAGTAGAAAGTGATTACAATTACCCCAACGTCCCCTTTTATCTATAGATTTCATACAGATAAGGGTATGGAATTCGAAATGTAGTAGCAGTATGTTTTCGACTGTTTTTGTGACGTCATTATAGAGTACAAAGAAAGAAAGACAGAAAAAAAAGGAAAACAAAAGTGCTTTGCTGTGTTCAAATATTGATCTAGGGGTATAATCTTGTTCTGATCTTTTTTGTTATGGAAGTAGAAAACGAACGCACTCTAGGTGGACTGCGTTCGTTTGCTTTACAATGATAAGTGGTCGCTGCCGCCAATTGACGTCTGTTACCGACTGCTACCGAGGCTGGCCACAGATGCCTGTCTACCCCTAAGGACGAGTTGAATCACCACCACCACCAATTTGACTCTTCCTTACAACCTTTAAATTAGAACACAGAAGCGCCTAATACCCCTGTTGGGTACAACCCTTTTTATGTCCCACTGCTACGTACGGATCTCTGCCCACAAATGGAAAAGGCCGGGAGCATACTTTACCACGCAGCTTTAATGCGGATTGGTGATACGGGTTAGTGGGCAATCCGTCTCGGATATTTTCAAACCGCACATAAGGCCTCCGACAAGGTTTAACGACTGCTATACGATGATAATAACCGGGAACGATAGATTAACGTGCCCTCCGAAACGGAAGCGGACATGAAATTTAGCCACCGGCAGTTCATCATCGACCCATTTATGTCCCACTACTGGGCACAGGTCTCTTCTCAGAAATAGAAGAGTTAGGCCATAGTCCACCACGCTGGCCAAGTGTGCATTGGCAGACTTCACACACCTTCGAGAACTTTGCAAATAACTCTCAGATGTGTAGGTTTCCTCACGATGTTTTCCTTCACCGT